>CAUYQV010027804.1:0-23387 GCA_963574575.1 Galagoides demidoff | reverse complement strand
CCCCATCTTTACTGTTTAAGCTTTAGATTATTTATCTTTTACTTCTGCCCCTAAAAGTATTTCTTAATTAGATCAAGACATAGATCAACAACTTTCTACAGTTAATTTAATCCAAACATACACACACATGCATATGCACAGACAAATACACACATTCAGAAATTTTCTTTTTTTTTTTTGAGATGGAGCCTCAAGCTATCCCCCTGGATAAAGTGCCATGGCATCACAGCTCATAGCAACCTCCAACTCCTGGGCTCCAGCGAGTCTCCTGCCTCTGCCTCCCAAGTACCTGGGACCACAGGCGCCCGCCACAACGCCCGACCATTTTTTGGTTGCAGCCATCATTGTTGTTTGGCGGGCCCAGGCTGGGGATTCAAACCTGCCACCTTAGGTGTACGTGGCTGGCGCCTTAGCCAATTGAGCCACAGGCGCCTAGCCCAGAAATTTTCTTACTAAAAAAACAATGAAAGGAATATCTCTTGCCTTGGACTAAACTCTTAATTGTTTTTATTGTTTTAACACATCTTACATCACTAAATATAAAAGGTTGTTATGCTTTACTTTTGTTAAAGTCCAAAATAAATTAAAACTGAAGATTCAAACCAACTTAAAGAATTGATGTTATATAAGAAAATATTAATGTATATAACTTCAATTAGAATACTCTTCAATTTCTCTTTATTATTCGACTCATGTGAGTATTATATTTACTTAGGAGCAAACTTTTTTTCTCTCTTAGAAAGAGAGGAAGATAAGAGGGCAGGGTAAGTTACTTGTATCTTCCTGTCTACTGGCCTGCATTGTTTCAGACTCAAGAGGGAAGAAACTTATTCACCTGTACACAGTTCACTGCCCACATATACATACAACTCTGGAAATAGCAGCAGTAAACAGAAGATTAAGAGGGGTAAATTAAAGTCAGAAAGGACTTGTTCAATACTTTCTCTGTTATAGGCAACCAGGGAACAAAAATGAATATAAGGAAATTTGAAAATACCAATGAAAGTGAATCCCATGTAGGAGAACAAGTAACTCCCACAGTAGGACTGACATTAACCTAGCCTTTATTCTTTCTTCCATTACATGGCACTTGATCTACACTGATGGTTAGGAGAGTATCACCATTATGATATCTTGAGCAAAAGCGTTTATTCATCTTTGCTTAGTCCCCTGCACCTCATGGTCAGAGATAACTATTTATCTTTTGTTTTTACTTGATGCTGGACCTATCTCAGTCTCACTTGTTCACAAATCATTTCTGAAATTGGATTTAGCTTATATCAGCATTTTTTAAGCAGGAAATCATCCAATAACTTTAAATATTAAGATGCTTATGGATTTCATATGAAACAGGCTACAAGCTTAATAATGGATTTCCACTACTAAAATGTTGAATTTCTCCAAATCAGGAAGTTTATCTTTCAATAACATACTTTGAAAATATGGTTGATATAGAAATGGTCACTTGTATGGCCTTTAAGTTAGCATAGTGTACATAGAGAGAGAAGGATGATGAGAGAGAAATATAGAAGACGAGAAAGGAATGAAAGACTGTTAATTTCATAGGGTCACGTTTAAATAAATGAACATAAGTCTACCAATTATATTCAAAATTCTCTTCTATATTATTTGGTAATAAAACTATAAATATAGTTTATATACTACATGAAACTATAAATAATAAACTATAAATTTTGTTTATCTTTCTACAGAGAAAGTTAAGTATCAATCTTTACAACTACCAGCTATGTCCTCTAGAGTAGCAATTACAGAGAAGCAATTATAGAGAAGGAAATTTAAGTTATTTCTCTAATATCTTCCCTAACATCCAAAGCTTATGTTTAATATGCAGCATCAGTCAAAGACTGATTCTACAATAACATCCAGAATAGGAAGATGTGTCAGGGATTATCAATTTGGAATGTTTTCACTATACAGTTCTGATTTTACTATAAAGATCTTGAAGAGTGAAAGTTATAATTTCTCAAAATGACTTTTAAGTAAAAAGGGCCCTCTGTTATTTGCTTTAGATTTCATTTTGTAATTCTCTTATGTAACTCATAAGTGAAACGTTCATTCAAAATCCAATAGAATGTTCGTTTTTGAAATATTTATTTTATAATCTATAAAAGTAAAGTCTATTAATATAAAAGTAAATGAGTTACTTGCATTTCCTGGTATTTTTAAACAGTTAAATTGTATGCCAAGAAGTCATTAACCATTTTCAAAGATAAGCATAAAAACTACTCAAACAAAAAATGAATGATTGACTTCCTCAAATATTATCAAGACCATCTGTTCATGAGACAAAGCTGATCTTATTCTTAGCACTGTATGCAGTCCCTTGCCATAACAGAGACTTAGTAGTGTTTTAGAGAGGAAAGGGAAAATAGAAACGCTAATTGAAATTTTACAATTTTGTTTAAGGTGGCTCTGTGAATATAGGCAATGTGAGGCCTGATCAGGATCAGATAAGAATCCCAAATATGGTAGCTTAGGATTATGGGAAGGAGCAAAGGAACAATTTTGACGGCAGTGTTTTGAACAATATTGGAAACAAACTATTATTTGAATTTAATGCTTTCTATTGAAGAGTTTATAAGTCTGTCAGGGAGCTTCTCAAATAAAGAATAAAGTTATTTGACACTTACTCTGTGCTTGAGCAAGAATTTCCCAGGAATAGGAAAGTTCCATTGATGAGGATGTTAATGGACATAGGAAGCTGTTTGCATGGAAATGGTTCAGGTCTCAAGACTCTGTGGTTTACCACTGAAGATGAACATAAGTCCTAAATGGTTAAATAAATTGTCCACAATCTTGTATGCATTATATTTGGTGCACAATAGGACTAGAATGTAGGTATTTTACATATAATGCATTATTTTTGCTTTTAGTTAAAGAAACACATTGAAGCCACATAAACTTTTGAATAAAAGTGTAGTAGTATGAAAACCACCATTGAAAAAGGAAGGCACTTTTAACAGAATTGATTATACAGAATGCTTTGAATAATACTCATTCAGGAGAAGGTTTACTTTCATAAAATGGGTAAATATTATAAGATTTCTATAGCTTATCATAGCTGTACTACCTGACAGTATTACCCAAGACTATAGTAAATATACTCAGGTACTCATATATGTATTCCTAAGAGTAGATATAGTATCTGGCTTATTATCCTAGTTCCAGGATGCAGCATAAAGTCTTGTACATATCACATGCTCAGTAAATACAATGATAATACAATAAAAACTTCCTTCACATGGCACTGAGTGACTACAGTTCAAACCAGCTCATTTGCTTGTTTTCAGCTATGGACACTTGAGCCAAATTAGTTTTATGATTCTATTTGTTTGGTCTGATTTTCAGCCAAACTTATTTTCTACATTTAATTATTTGCTATATTATATGGAGTGAATGATTGGAATAATTTTATAGATGATCATAGTCTTAAAAGGATTGTTAGCCTCTCGCATATTTGTTATTTGTTATTAGTAATCCAAAGATGTTGGATGATGGTGTTGCCACCCAGCCAGGTTCACCTGCCTGCTGTCCCAGAGAGAGCCAATATCCAGACACAGCAGAGTTCACAGCAGAGAAAGAGTTTATTCCATATTATGCTAAGTGGAGAGATAGAAGAAACTGCCCATGTCTGTCTCCCTGAGAATTGGTGAGATGGTTTTTAAAGACAGTTTGGTTGGGAGAGAGTTAGGCAATCAGGTTTGCAATAAGCTGATTTCAGGGTGGAATTAGCAGTCCTTTGGTATGGGCCACTGTCTGGGTGAATCAGCAGAACCATTGGAATGCAATTCCCTGGGTGGTGTATCCAAGACCAGTTGTGTTGGTTTCTTGGTGTGGATGAAAGAGTCAGTCCACTGGAATGCAGGACCTGGAAAATATTTGAAAAACTTATTCTAGGTTCTGAATAGTCTAGGTTTTACACAGAGGAAGTTAAGAATCAATCTTTACAACTACCAGCTATGCCCTCCTGAATAGCAGCTATAGAGAAGCAAACAAGGGCACAGGGGCTGACTGTTGTTCCTTCACAGAATGTGATTATTATCATTGTTTTAGTTAGGCCTGTTTCTTCACAGAGTTTTGGGGGCCCTTACTCTAGGTCTAGCCTTTCACTCCTTCATCAGTTTGTAAGGGAGGTTTCAATGTAGGTTGCTTGGTAGGTACAATGTACGTTACATCTGTGATGGACGCACTGAAGGGCTTGACTTTACTACAGTGAAATATATCAATGTAGCAAAATTGCACTTGTACCTCATGAATATTTACAGACTTTTTTTGGGGGGGGGGACAGTTTCACTGTGTCACCGTTGGTAGAGTGCCACAGTGTCACAGCTCACAGCAACCTTAAACTCTTGGTCTTAAGCTAGTCTCTTGCCTCAGCCTCCCAAGTAGCTGGGACTACAGGTGTCTGCTACAATGCCCAGCTATTTTTTGATTGTAGCTGTCATTGTTGTTTGGCAGGCCTGGGCTGAGTTCAAACCCTCCAGCTCTGGTATATCTGACTGGTGCCCTAGCCGCTGAGCTACAGGTACCAAGGCTACAAACTTTACAAAAAGGGGAAAATTGGTAAGAGATGCACATTTGGATCTCTTTTTGCTCCATTTTTGGATCTTATAATTTAGTTTGAGGAAGTATATTTCATAAGGTATTTGCAACATTTTTTTTTTAAGAAGAGCACAGGATTTATAGCCTTCTAGGAAAGCTTGCTGGCCACGTACATTTTAGCTCTGGCACTAACTACCTATGTAATTGTGCAAGTACCCTAATCTCTCTTTGAACTTTCGCCAAGCCTTCTAAAATCTAACCAGAACAACAACAACAAAATTAATTCTTCTGATTTAATGATATTCCCATTTGTCTATATTTAACTTGGGAAAATGGTTTCCCCAAATCCATGCATGTGCTAAAAAGGTAAATTAAAAAAGGATATCACAACTTTCTTAGAAATAAAAACTAAAAATACATATCTTAAAAAATCTATTTTTATGGAAATGATGTTCCCCTGTGCCCTCATTTGCCCTTGATTGTTATTAGTTATTTAAAATTAGTGTAGGTGTAAGAAGCTCAAAGTCTATGGGAAATGCAGGTTCATAGAATAAAATACCCATGAAAGATGTGTTTGGATAGTGCCATGTTTTTCTTTGGATATCTTTATTTTATTTCAAAGTTATTTGCAATTTAATCCTAAACTGTCTCCCCTTCCATTATGTGATCATAAAGAAAAACCTCAACAAGAGATTCTGGCCCACAAGGAAAGCTGGCATTGTTAGGTTTGAACTGACAATTTGTAGTACACAGGTGCATCAAGGATGGTACCTTTTCAAATGCACCTCCTTAAATTCGATTTGCAAATCTGGAGCTAAGAAGTAATGAACGTTACAAAGTCCAAAAAATTAATTTCTGCCTAGAAGTTTTTATAAAAAATCTTGTATTAGATGTTTTAAAATTTCTATTATTATTATCCCCATCTAGGACACTAAGTCTAAGAAATTCTCTCCACCAGATTTCCCCTGTAGTTTTCAACCTACCAATCAGAGACTTTCCTTACCACCTATAGGGCTGGACTTCAGAAACCAGGTGCTAGCCCAGTTTTCTGGGTGGGGTTTTGGGGAATCAGTTTTATAATTAGAGCCGAACTCCCCTTCTTAGACCAGAAACTTTGTCATACTACAGATATAACACCCCAGGTACGATTTTGGTTATACAATTTATTTTTTTGTATTAAATCCTAATCAGAGGAACTACAGGATTGTGTTGACCTTTATAAATATGTGTAATTATATTGCCGCGAAAGGAAAAGAGACAGCAACAAGTTCTGAATTTGGGAGGTCAGTGAAAATCGGATGTCATTTAAAAATGTTTCATTTAATCTTGCAAAAACATAGATTGTAATATTGTTATGTGATAGACGGCTTATCCAGATATTAAATATTAAAACAAAGTTAACAATAATTCCAGCAATGTACCATTCTAATAGTTCCTTCATTCGTTTATTCCTATTTTTTACTCTCTGGGTTTTGGGTGAGCTTTCTCATGAAGATATCTGCTTCATGACAGAAAAAGAGTTCCAGAATTCCTGATGGAATTCACTGATATGATCTGATGGTTGTATAAGTGATTTCTATCAGAGACCTTTGCCAAATGTCTATCTTGTAAAGTGCCCAACGGATCTCAGAGACTGTATCTTTTATCAAAGACACAAGTCCCGGCTTGCAGTTTACAGTACCTTCTTCAGTCAAGCATCAGAGAATATTTTCAATCTATTTGTAGATGGTAGAGATTTAAAATGACTGCTGTTAATTCATTATGAAAACCTTCAAATGTGCAAGTTCTGATGGAATTTCAAAACAAGAAAATTCTACTGAGAAGGAAATTTATTTTTAGGTCATGCAAATAATAACCAAACAAAACTTTGTTCTTGCAATTGTCTTGATCTGAAATCTGTGAATTAGGAGTATAATAAAGTCTGCATAAGACACAGAAAAGTATTCTGGATCTCTTCTATCTAGGCAGATTACTCAGAAGGTATGGAATATTCTTTACATCATCAGCAAAGGCATTACTTAGTGAACAGAGAGGAAGCTCATTAAATTGAGCAAACTATGCAAATATTTAACACATTTCATGGATTTTCAGGGCAAACAAAATTCACTTTCTAAATTTTGATCTTTATTAACCTTATCCATGTTCTGGAACTTTACTTTAGAACTCAAAGCTTCTGAGAAGTCAAAGTTAATTTCATAACAATACTAAGATGTTATTTACCTTAATGTGAAATGAATTCACCTATCTATACTTAATCCATAAATATGCATTAAAATTTCTCACTTCTAAAGTCTGATAAAGTAATTATTTATAATCATAACCTAAAAGGAAAAATAGTCTTTGGATTCCTCAATACATCCTAAAAGTGTAAAGGAGTGTCATATTAAAAACAGAAATGAACAAAAAACCCTCAAAACACAGCAAACAAATCATTACTTTGGGTGAGATAATTTTTCCTTGAAAAAAAATAGCACATGTGTCATATAGTTGTCTTTCTTTGTCACTACTGTACCTAATGTGACCTAAACTACTCATATTAATTATAAATTTTAACCAAATTGACTTCTATAAGACAGAAAACTACTATGTGTACAATTCAAAACTTTCTATCATTCATGAGCGTTTTAGCAGACCTGGAATTCTCAAGAATATAGACAACTAAACTTCTAATGGAACATTTATGGCTTTTTCCCCTTTTTAAGGTGGCAAAAATTAACATGTCAATTAGTATAACCAAAACTAGTAGACTTTGTGTATAGTAAACAAAAAATTAAAAGTAATTAAAGGAGAAACTACTCCACTGATATTTAACCATTAGAAAAACTGGAACTCAGAAGACAATGGAATAAGGTAGATAGATTGATTAAATAGATTGATCTATCAGTAGCATAAAATAATTTCTGATTGTGACCATTGCTGTTAGGGAAATAATCTAGGAAAATTGAAAGAGGAATTCTGGGAAGGAAGGTAATACAAATAAGGGTGTCAGTAGAAATGATAATACTAATGGGTGATTTCTCTGAATGAGAAATACTTAACTAAGACCTAAAAAAGTGACTTTGGGTTATTATAAAAGCTGGAAGAAAAAAAAAAAGAATTCCAGACAAAATTACTGAATCATCATCAAAGAAAGAACTTGGGAGACCTTGGGAAACAAGGCAGATGGTGTTGGATGAGGTGAGAAGAGAGGTAGAAACTGGGGGTTTTGTGCGGCAGAGTTGAGTTCAGGAATTATTTTAAATGCAGCGGAAATCCACTGAAGCTTATAACTAAAGTATAATAGATCAATCTGAGTTACTTCATAGGAGTTTCCTTGGGAGTATGAAGAGAATGGATTAGAGACCAAGTAACAGCAGAAACAAGGATAGCAGCCGTAAGATTTGGAGTAGTATGTGAAGAATGGGTGAAGATGTGGACAAGGGTAGCAATAAAATAAAATAAATTATTTTCCACCTTCTTTAGTTCAAACGTGGAACAATATCCTTAACTTCTCAGTCTATTAAGAATTGACTGCTTAACAAAACAGCATATTCTTAAATATTTGTTAGTCTGTATTTCTTCTTTATAATAAATTTGACTTTATAATTAATTCAGATAATAGAAAGTATATTTTTTATAAAAATAAAAACAAACATTATAGATTATATCTGTACTTAATTAAGATGATGGATCGACACAAATAAGCCATCTTTGCTACAGTTCCTAATAGCAAATGTGACCATTACTTGTTTGGTGAGTTTCACCTTCTGGAAAGTTCATGCTAACCCGTAGCAGATCCACTTTTCCGTATGTTCTCATGGAAAATGCAGGAATTTCCACACATGGATTAAGGGAGACTTCGGTTGAGAAGCACAAACACAGATTCATGTCTCTGTTTAGTCCTGAAAAGATGGAAACTTTAATTCAGTTTCACTTCTTTCAGCTAGTCGTAGAATTGTAACAATAAATAAATAAATAAGCAGATTATTCTTACCTTGCTCAAAAGGTGTCAGCCGGAAACCCTGTGCTGCTTCTTTGTAAAATACAGACACTAAGAGACACAGGGAGCCTTGGAACGTGGAGGTCTCTGATGGATAGTGGGTTAAAGCTTAATAAATTAAAATCATGGTTTTCACGTGTGTGTATGTGTGTGTGTGTGTGTGTGTGTGTGTGATAAGGATACTGAATATCCTCAATTTTGGTTTAGAGGTAAGCAGAGAAAATGCAATCCGTAAATTGTCAGCTGTGTTCTGACTCTTAAAAAATCTTATTTTAGAAAAAGAAGAAATATATCTCAAAATTGTAACTGGCCATTCCATTGTTTTCAATTGCAGTAGAATAAGTAGTTCTGTGTTTCAGACATGTGATTTCTGCATTTAAGTATGAAAACTCTACTTAGTGAAGCATAATTTGACTCAGAAGTTGAATGAAGGCAATAACAAGATGTGTTTAGAAAGGTCACGTTGAGAGAAATGATTTGGGATTTACAAATTTGTGACTTACAATCTGGATTATTTCCAGCATACCACTTTTCCTACTTACTGATATGTTGGTTCCTGTTTTGTTACTGTGTTCTGTTATACCAGTGCAGTCCTCTTAAGAGCATTTTTTCTTTCTTATTTTCAACTAAAAATGAATGCTCATTGGAGGTCATGAGTTTATAAACAAATTATTTTTCCCTTCTTGAGTAATGCAGATAAGCCTTTGAATAACATTTAAAAAGAAAACGCATAATATTGTCAATTAATATCCATTCACTTTGCTTGATCTGAAACAAATGCAGTTGTGCAGTAGACGATTCTTTTAAAAAGCTGTGGTTTATCTGCAGAGCCTGTGAGCATGGATGGGTTCATTTTCCTTTGTGATGCTTTTTCATTGAAAATGAAATTTTCATATTTTTCACCTTAATAACATATGAAAATAATTATTTCTAAATAGAAGGAGGGGCAGAGGGAAGGAGGAAGAGAATTGGCAGGATCTAACCTAATGCACAATGTCAGGGAAGTCCTCATGCCCCCAGCGTGAAGGGCTGTCCAATTTGAGCTTCACCTTGGAACTGAAAACAATGTACTCTCAGATTGATTTGAAATAAAAAAATAAAATACCATCACCTCAAAAAAAGAAAAAGAAGGAAGAACATTTACTATATAAAATTCATGATAAAATATTATCCTTTAAATGTTCATATACATATTTAAGGTCAAATTAACATACACAGGAAATCAAACGCATTGAAAATCAAGTAATAACTATACTAAATATGTTAAACAAAATTTTCATTAAATTTCCAGAATTATTTTTATTTAAAATATAATGGTAGGAGAATTCAGAAATGCCCTGTACTTTTTTATTTTTGGCAGTTTTTGGCTGGGGCTTTGAACCCGCCACCTCCAACATATGGGGCTGGCACCCTTTGAGCCACAGGTGCCACCCTGCCCTGCACTTTTTATACATGGTTCTTAAACTAATAGAGTCACCCAATAAAAATGTCATGAATTGACTATTTCTTGAGAACTTTTGGTAAATAGTACGTGATTCTATAGTTCAATGAAACATCCAATTACTCAGAAATAAGTTTCCTGAGATTAAAAAAAATCTTATAAAATTATCATTCAAAGATGATAGACAAATTTGAGTGGCTTATAGCACCCTTATTTTGATTTCTTATAAATTATACAATGTGGTTGAACTGCTTCATTTTACAGATTGGGTCCAACAGTGAGGACCACAGCTATTGAATTCCTTGCTTCATAAAGCTAAATTATGGTTTTTTGCCAATGCTTCCACATTCCACACTAAGAAGAAAATGTGGTATTCCAAATTGCTTTTCAATCTGATGATCATTGAATGTGGCTAAGACTTGGAAATTATCCCTTAACGATGGTTGAAATGGCAAAGTTTAGTTAAGAGAAATTCACATACAATATTAAAATATATTTTAATTATACAATTTAGCTATGAGATTCTGACTTATTCCTCTGCCTGCATTCCTCCCCTCCCCAAATTGAGGCCCTTTGAACTTTACCAGATGGCCCATCTGTACACTCCACACCTAGTATAAATCTTATCTCAATTCAAAGAAATTAGTCCAGCAGCATAGGACTCAGCCTTTCCCTGTTACACGTTGCTAGTTCAACTTGAAACAAATGCCGCAGTTCTAGTGACTGAAATTCTGTCTTGGCTTTAGAAATAATTTAGAATTTGTATAGCAGCAGTTCTGTCAGGTCTGTGCCAAGGTTTTCTATTTTAGTTCCAGCCCTGCCCCTCCCCCCACTTCCTTCTGTCTCTTAAATCCGACTGCTGCTAAAGGGGCTAATGAAAAATAAAACGGACTGATTTCTGATATTGGAAAATCTTTTCCATGATTCACTTACATCTGATAAAAGTTAAATTTGAAGTAAACTTCCCTATTTGATCATTACTGCTGACATCTTTATGAGGAAACATAGATGAGATCAGCTTAGACCAAACTCAGTTTTTATTAGACATTTCCTAACTATCCAAATGATAAGAATATAGAAATAAAATATTTCTAGAATCTTGTTTAACAAAACTCATGTTTAATTGCTATATTCCTTAAGTATGTCTTTAAAACTATAATATTTACTAGTAACCTAACCCTGTAGAAACCTGGTAGACATAAACTTAATTACAAAATCTTTGGATAAGTCGACATAATTAAAATAATTTTAGAACAAGTAATGAAATATACTCACTACAAATTCAAACAGTGCAAAAGGATATTTGTTGAAGAGTAAGATTCTATCATTTGTTAAACTTCAACTCACTGTTTGCAGGGGAAGCTATAAAGCTACCACTCGTGTAGTGGTTGCATAGTTCCCACTGGAATGCAAAACCGTCATTTATTAAAGCATTGTTAGTGTTGTGTATTTAAATTCTGTGCACTCTATACTGAAATGAATATCTTTGCATATGCATCCTTGTTCACAGGTACTGATATCTATAGAATACTTCTTATAAGTGGCATTGTTAGATCAAAATTATATGCATTTGAAATCTTGATATTACAATAGAACCTTTGGAAGTTGACAACCTAAGCAACTGAACGAATTGGCCAACATACACAGGTGGTCAAAATAAGGAACTTTCATTGAGTACACGTGGTGCATGTCCAGTCTAAGAAAATTAGGTCAACTTAAGGTAGTCAGTGTAGGGAGGTGGTCAACTATGGAGGTTCTACTGTACCTCCAGGGATTTTATATGTTAATGTGAAAGTTTGTTATTTAAATTTGTATGTTCTTGTTACCAGTGAGCTTAAAAATTTATATTGTCTTCTCCCTCCTCTTCTTTTTTTTTTTTTGACACAGAGTCTCACTCTGTTGCCCCAGGCTAAAGGACCATAGCATCCCAGCTCACAGTAACCTCAAACACTTGGGCTCAATATTGAATACATGTTAAGTAGCTAAATTTTTAGCCAGTTCTCTATGATTTTCTTCATAATTTTTAGCATGAGCTTAAAACGTTATTTGAAAATATTTTTGAGATTTTTTCATAATTTAATTTTATTGAATCATAACTGTATGCATACAATGTGATGATTTGATATACAATGAGGAATGATTAAATCAAATTGAGTAGCATAACCATCACCTCACTTATTTTTTGTGGTAAGACATTTATAATTTAGTTGGTTCAAAATGTACCCCTGCATTGTGTACACTAGGTGAGATCCCTAATCTCCCCTCTACTTCCTCTCCACTCCTTCTTTCTGGACTATCTTTGTGCTTTATCACTCCTATCAATGTGTAAGTGATTATATATTGGTTTCATACTAGTATTGAATATATTGGATTTTTTTTCCCCATTCTTGAAGATCCTTTACTAAGGAGAATATGTGGCAGCTCCATCCAGGTAAACACAAAAAATGTAAAGTCTCCATCTTTTTATGGCTGCACAATATTCCATGTATACATATACTACAATTTGTTAATCCTTTAATGGGTTGATGACTTGGCAATTATGAATTGGATTGCAAAAAACATTCAGTCTTTTTGTAAAATAATTTTTGTTCTTCTAGGTAGATACCTAGTAATGAATTTGAAGGATCAAACAGTAGGTCAACTTTTACTTCCTTGAGAATTTTCCATATTTATTTCCAAAAATTCTGTATTAGTTGCTAATACTGAACTTATGTTCTGTTGGCTTTGACCTTTAACTAATGAAGGACTCAATGAAATGCTTCAGGCTGTACTTTAGAAAGTTTACTTGAGGCTGAGCACACATGCGGCTGGGCACATTGGCTCATGCCTGTAATCTTAAAGCCCTGGGAGGCCTACTCAGCTGAATCACCTGAGCTTGGGAGACCATGAGACCTTCCGGAGTGAGCAAGGGCAAGAACCTACGTCTACTAAAAATAGAAAAACTAGCTGGGTGTTGCGGCTGTTGCCTGTAGTCCCAGCTACTTGGAAGGCTGAGGCGAGAGGAGTTCTTGAGCCCAAGAGTTTGAGGTTTCTGTGAGCTTTGATGATGCCATGGTACCCTACCCAGTGCAATGCAGTGAGCTACTATCTCAAACAAACAAACAAACAAACAAAAAAACCCACAAAGTTTTCTTGGAAAATATTCATGCAATAAATTTGAGGTGTATTTTGTTTCCTTTTGTTGTTATTTTAAGTGACACATAATAATTGCAATATTTATAAAGCTCAGTGTGATATTCCAAAAATTTTTTTCAATGTGTAATAATAAAATCAGGGTAATTACCCTATTCATCACCTTAAGTGTTTATTATTTCTTTGTATTTAATAAATGGGAAATAGTCTAAAGAGAACGTTGTTCTTTGAAACAGCACTATCTCACAGGTGTTAATGTTGAAATATTAATCCCATGATGTTCAAAAATGAATAGAATGAAGGCAGGATTTTCAGAAAACCTTATAGAAAGCTCTGCAGTGTTAAGAAAGAAAGAGCAAGAAAAGGCAAAGACTTTTAATTTTTAGTATGAAAAAACTCTGAGTATATTTTCCAGTTGTGTAGTATTAACAATGAAAAGTAAAGGTAGAAGCAGAAGACATCCTTTCTCTGAATCAAAACTGTAAGAATTCTCATTCATAATATATTGCAGTTGACAATAGACAATCCCATTTCTTTTTTACTCTTGTAACAAATGACCAAAAACTTAGTGGCTGAAAACAACACAATTTACTATTTTATAGTTCTGTATTACAGATATCTAACATAGGTCAAAAGGCTGCCTTTCTTCTCAAAGCTCCAGGGGATAATCTGTTTCTCTCTTTTTTATTTATTTATTTATTTTATTTTTTTCCTCTGGGACTCTGAGCTGAGATAATCTGTTTCTTTGCCTTTCACCTCCTTTCTTAAATATTTTAAGTAAGTATTTTGCTTACTCATTAATTCATGAATGATTATTATTTTTAATAAAAAAGTCACAAGTACATCTTTTTTAAAGCAGACTTGTCTATGCATTTCAGGTAAAGTTATTTTAGAAATATAATTTGAGTTCAACAATTTTATAAACATCATATAGAATAGGTCAGGCGTCCTCAAACTATGGCCCGCGGGCCACATGCAGCCCACCCAGGACATTTATCCGGCCCACCGGGTGTTTTTGCTGCCGCTGCCTGTCCGGCTTAGCAGCTGACTAGTCCTGGGGCCCACAGTCTGGCCCTCCAACAGTCTGAGGGACAGTGAACCGGCCCCCTGTTTAAAAAGTTTAAGGCCTCCTGGAATAGGTGTTGTTGGAAGGGAGCTTCAAAATTGATTTTGCTAATATGATTTATTTCTTCACTTTTACATGCAACCCTTCAGTAGGGTTTATTTTAGTATTCTGTTTAATACGTTTAATACTAAGTGAGTGGACACAAACACACAGAAATTTAAAGATAGCTTGAAATTTAGAATTTATATTTATACACACATATACATCCATATAAATATGTGTGTGTGTGAAAATATATGAAGATAGAATAGAGTCAAAAGTCAAAAAGCACTCTGTCAAGCAATAAAGAACCTGTCAAGATATAAAGAAATTTATGTCTCTTTAGAAGATATATCTTTTATATAGAAATATACCTAGTTTTCCACTCCAGTATAACCTAGAGGTATAGCTGTGCTTTCCAATCTCATCCAAGGTTATTCTATGTAGAATAATGGATAAAAAGTCTTGACTTCAAGGAGCCAACATTTTAGAGCTACCAAAAAGAGTAAACAAATTTATAGCTCAAACATAAAGATAAAATAGCTAAATAGTAGGAAATTAAAAATATATAGAATATCCTCTTATGTTCCAAGTGTAAATGGCTATTTTATATACATTATCTTATTGTATTATCATACTTCTTCCTACAATAACTATTATTTAGATATCACCAAAAGCTATGAAAGAAAACTAATAACTTGCTTACAAAATAAGACTCTATGTTTTAATCCAGAATTCAAAACTACATTTCACATAACATTTTTCTCTATTTTTCTTTGTTTTTGTTTAATTTTTTGTTTTGTTTTGTTTTTTTTAGGTTTGAGACAGAGTCTCACTCTTTTGTCCTGGTTAGAGTGCCATGGTGTCACAGCTCACAACACCCTCAGACTCTTGTGCTTAACCGATTCTCTCTCCTCAGCCCCCTGAGTAGCTGGGACTACAGGTGCCTGCCACAATGCCAGGCTATTTTTAAAGACAGGGATCTCACTATTGCTCAGCCTTGAACCTATGAGCTCAGGCAATCCATCTGCATCAACCTCCCAGAGCGCTGGGATTACAGGTCTGAGCCACTACACCTGGCCTCTATGCTTCATATATCAATTAATTGGTATTTATATGCATAGTTATAACTCGTTTAAAACTATGGAGTAAGTAAATGATTTAGTTTTCTATAAAATAGCTTGTCAGAAATATTTACATTTTAATAATCTTATAGGCCTACCACCAAAGACAACCAAATTTAATTTTTGGTGTGTCCACATCTATAAATTGAACACTCCTAAACTAATCTGACTTTTTTGAGAACCAATATGGTGATTACAGGGAATGCTCCATGGACATTGGTGCACTTGGATGGAAATAACACCTACTGGTCCATTTGCATTGAACAGAGGTACCAGGGAGGCCACATGGAGAGACAGGGTGCAGCCCCCTCCAATCCTCCTCACTGGCTTTACTGAAATCTCAGACATGAGAAAATATGGCAGAGGAGAAAGCTTCAAAGAGAGCGTTAAGGTTAAAAAGCAAGGAGTTTGTCTTAACTGTATGGACACCTAACACATCCAGTGTTACTGATCTTCTGTCCTCCCTTTACCTAATCTCTGCTAAGTGCGATGCAGGGCTGGGACAGTATGCTGGTGAGTATTGCTTTTAGTACTCAGGGTCCACGGTGATGCTTGGTTTTTGTCCAGATTACTCCGTCCCTAGGACCTAGCACTTTGCCCGCTATGTTCTATCTTGCACTTGGAGAATTTCAAATCTAGGATTTTCAGATTAGGGATGCTCAACTCTATTTGATAATTTCACTTTCTTTTTTTTTTTTTTTTTGAGACAGAGTCTCAAGCTGTCCCCCTGGGTAAAGTGCCTTGGCATCATGGCATCACAGCATCACAGCTCATAGCAACCACCAACTCCTGGGCTCAAGTGAGTCTCCTGTCTCAGCCTCCCAAGTAGCTGGGACCACAGGCGCCTGCCACAACGCCTGGCTATTTTTTGGTTGCAGCTGTCATTGTTGTTTGGTGGGCCCAGGCTGGATTCGAACCTGCCACCTTAGGTGTATGTGGCTGGCACCTTAGCCACTTGAGCCACAGGCGCTGAGCTGGTAATTTCACTTAATTTAATTATGTTCCACAGTCTCTTACAAGGCATGAGAAAGTCGGATGAGAGATACTCTATACTATATGAAATAAAAGCGAGCATATTTAAGGCTGCTTTAGCAACACTTCTAATTTGTTTTATTTATTTATTTATTTATTTAATTGTATAAATAGGATGAGGAGTAAAAAGCTGAGACTGGAAATATTTTACTTCTTCCCCCAAAAGTGATTCTAAAAATTAGACTCTGGCTTTAGATATCTATTTCCATTACATTCATCCAAAACTGGATGATACATATAAACTTTTACGATCTTCAGAATATATTATACTATTGAAGATCGCATGCCCCTTCATTTTTCAAGAGCCTGTTATAAATATCAATATATAATCGCAGAGCTTTCTTGCAACACTGACAATATATATGCCAATGCATTTAAATTTTTGCTGATTAAAAATAAAATTCTGGGTTTTTCATTATTTATTAGCTTTTCATGAGAGTCGGATTTACTGGCTTCCTGCTGAAATGAATACTGTTCGAGAGGAAGATTTTATTGCAATGATTTTGTTTGAGCCATTTACCTTTCAGAGAGGCACAAATCAACATTGTTTGCTTCTAATGGTTATTGATTTGGAAATAATTCGAACAAGTATAGTTAAGGTCAAGCAAAGGTTTTGCCAACTTAGCTGTTGTACCACATTATAGGCTGCCTAAGCTTCTTTTCATGGGATCCATTTTACTTTACTTGGATTGCAGTTTAGGTTTTCAGGAAAGGGTAAAATGGAAAGCTTTTTTCATAATATGTGATATCGCCTTGTTAACTAGGTTGATGCTGATTCATAGAAGAGATTGCCATTCCTTAAAAATTAATACTTCTTTGAAAAAAAGTAATTTGTGATTTTTTTTTGTTCTAGCACACTTAAGCTTTCTTCATTGTAGAAATAAATTGGCCACTGGAGATTGATTTGAAGATATGAAATCATTGCGCATTTATTATTAAGAGGTACCCTATGTTTAACTTGAGACAATATCTATGTGTTTGCCAGCAGGAGTCTACTGAGTTTTTAAGTCACGGGTATGGCTGCGATATTGTTAAATCATTTGGGTCTGCAAGTATAGATCTCTTTTTAATTCATCTACATCTTTTTCGTCCACTTTGTAGTTATTTCAAGCTATGAAAATTGTTATGTGACACTTGTAATTCGTAGATTTCATACCCTTTTTCTGTCCTTTAAACTATCCCCTTGCTTCTGATCATTTGAAGCTTTTTTCCTTTCCTTTTGCGTTCTGAGATCTCTTTCTTGATGTTTTCCTCGGTGTCTTACTAACGTTATTTGAACTATCAGTTCTGTTTGTTTCCGTCTCCACTCTGATTTTTATTTTATTATTGTGGTTCTTGTTCCCTTGGAATTTTCTCTCTTCTTATCCATTTCCCCTTTAATCGCATCCTGTTTTATCTCTCTGCCTCTCCTTAACTCCCCGGGTGTGCTGATTCTAAGGAGTCATGTCATCCTACATGCTTCTTTGCATAATACCGACACCGTAATGAAATTCTCTTCTCATGTTGGAAAAGAAAATATTTTCTGAAGGTGTTTTCTAAAGGTAATATCCCTGCGAATTGTGGATTTAGTTTTCCGTGATCTGTGTGTGTGTGTGTGTGTGTTTATATAGAGCTCCTCTATAATTGTTTTACATAGAATCTTTAATCTATAAAAGACTCAGTTCTTATAAACAAGTATATAATTGCTGTTCACCACTCCTTTCCCATATGTACAATATATGTTGGTAAGAATTCCTAGAGCAAATTTACTATCAGGCATTTCTTATTGGTATAGAATTTTTTTTTCTTTCTTTGGAGACAGAGTCTCATTTGTCACCCTCGATAGCATCATAGCTATCATAGCTCATAGCTCATAGCTCATAACATCATAGCTCACAGCAACTTCAAACTCTTGGGTTTAAGGAATTCTCTTGCCTCAGCCTCCCCAGTAGCTGGGACCACAGATTTCTGCCACAATGCCTGGCTATTGTTAAAGACAAGGTCTCGCTCTGGCTCAGGCTCATCTTGAATCTGAGTTCAGGCAATCCACCCGCCTTGGCCGCCCAGAGTGCTAGGATTACAGGTGAGCCACAGGGCCCAGCTGGTACAGAATTGAGATATTATACTCATTATAAGCTATTACACGGTTTTTTAATATTTGAATTAAAATAATGTACAAATCTTTGTAGTCCCGATAATAAAATATTACCCACAGTGTTCATCCTCCACTTTTCCTGAGAGTATTGCCCTTCATAGAAAGATTCTCCCTGGCTTTTGGCAGTGGAGAGGCACTACTTATGATTATGAGTGACAGGAAAGCAGCAACCATTAGCAGAGTATTACCTAAGCTGATCTCAATATTTTGACTGTATAACAACACATCTCAGATAATAGTGAAGTAAAATCTACAGTAGAATTAGACTAAAAGTTAGACCTCAAGACATAGACAAGCTGTCTTTAATAAAAAGAGGCAGGAGAAACAGGATCTTAATCTGTAATGGATTGGATTATATCTCAAAATAACATGCCTATGTATCTACTTAAAAAAAAAATCTTCATCAAGAGAGGGAAGATTTCTCGATCCCAGCATTTCATGATCTGCCTGGGCAATGTAGCAAGACACCATGTCTAAAAAAATGAAAAAAATTACCCAGCCATGATGACACACACTTATAGACTTAGTAACTTGGGGAGCTGAGGACAGGGGATTGCTTAAGCCCAGACTTTGAGAATTCAGTGAGCTATGATCATGCTACTGCACTCCAACCTGAGTGACCTGGTTTCTAAAAAAGAGAAATCTTGTGTATGGAATTCCCACCAACTAAGAAATGAAATGTAATATAATGATCAAAAGTGCAAGGTCAAGAAATGAACAAGTAGTGAGCAACATTGAAACTAAATTAGCAAAGTTATTTCACATGGTTCAAAATTCCATTACAGTGATGAAAAATTACACAACTCCTTTGAGGGAAAAAATGTAATTGAAAACAAAATAAAGATAATCAAAAATACAAACCCTGAGTCTAGCACCAGGGCCAGGAGGTATGTGTGTGTGTATGAATCTTTAGAGGGTGAGGAAGTTAGGAGGAATGTGTGAAGTCAAAATATGACAAAGTCACTTGTGAAAAGAAAAATATCAAAAGACAGTATTTCATTGTTTTGCAATCATTTAATCTTTAAAACATTTGATTATGGTATATAGAATGTATAAATGTAAGGTGCAAGTCAAACAAATTAAAAGGATTGACAGTATTTTACTTGTCAAATTGCTATACATGTATAGGTACTATAATTTTTGCCATGAAAATAATTGATCTGTCTGCTGCCAGTGCATAGTATTTATGGAGGAAAAAACTGACACTTATGATTTAGATATTTGTAACATTTATTCATTATTATTTGTTATCATTATTATTTATTGAATGTTTATTCAATACTCTTTTGTTAACATTATACTGAGTAAATGAACAGAGAAAATTCACCTCAAAATAGTGAATATTGGTGCCTTAGAAAGACTCCAGTCCATTCTTGAGTACATAAGTGTGGGGTGAATTTTTTGTTGTTTTTGATAAATTTAAAATATATAGCAACAAATATGATATGTTCAAATTCCAGACTGACGAGGTAAACTCACATACAAAGGTGTTGGAATCATTTAGCCCTTTCTGACTAAGCTTGGTGCTCTAATGCTTTCCCAGAGGGAAGAACACAAGTTCTGAAGCCTCTCCAAAGGGAGGAGAAATATAGTTAAACTTATATAAAAGCCTGCTCCTCTGAAAAATAGAAAAAACACTCCCTTATTTTTTACTAAGAAAAATCAATACAATCTTGCTGCCTGCCTAGGCCCAAAGGAACATCTGTCACTTTTCAAACATCAGATTAAAAACTCTTTTTCAAATATTTCTTTTAATACACAGAACTGTAATTTGAAATATGGTCATAATATCTAGTAGTTTGAGATCCTTTGTGAAAGGTACAGGTTTTATGTTAAAATACGGTTATAATGAGAGAAAGCTATTTTAATTCAGCCAAAAATTACAAACATAAGTGCTTAAAATTATGTGAATCTTTCTAAATGTAGAATATAAATTTCTTAACCCAATAACTAAGAAAATGCCGTGAAGTCTGTGTTAACCAGTTTGATGAAAATATTTCAAATTGCATACAGAACCTGCACACTGTACCCCATGACTGCATTAATGTACACAGCTATGATTTAATACAAAAAAAATTTAATATCCTCTTTACTTTTTGAATGAAGTTAAAGACTTTAAATTCACTTCTTCCTCCAACCTACTCTTCAAAACCTGAAATTTAGTTCTTAGTTTTGGAAACTGGACTTAGTGATCATCTAGTATGTACTGCTTATGGGGTCAACACCAGTGATAAATTTTAAAAATGCATAGTTCCTCTGACTACCAATATGTTTCTAGTTATCTATCTCATCAGAAAACATTTGTGGCAAATTACAGCAGGTGTCCTAAATGTGTCATTTCTCATGGTGACTTCTAGAGCAGGTGTCATTTTTTATAAAGAGTTGCTTTTATGGTTTTTGAAAAATCTAATAATCTGGGATTGAATTTTTGGTTGTATTTTCTGAAGTTTGAAGAAAATCTAAGCAATGCTATAGTCCCTGTTCTAGATTATTTGATGTATTCAAAATATGTCCATGACCTCAATGGTGAAAAGACTAATCTCTAAAGAGAGTGAGTACTTATTCTTAACACCTCATTGATGACTGCAGGCACAGGTTTATAAGCTTTATGCACAGTATTTAGCCACCAATTGCATTATGAGTTGAGTACTACTGCAATTTCCACTCTATAGAGTAAGACTGAGTTATAAAAGTGTTAATTCCCTGCAGGTCATATTACTGTTAAGTGACAGAGCTGGGGCATATATCCAATCATATGATAAGATGCCAGGGTCACATGGCTAGGTGAGGGGCACTTTCTAGAAATCAGTATCAGATGGATAATTCATTAAGTAGTTAGATAAGAAAAAAAATGATGAAAATAGGAGAAGAGGAACATGTAAGTTAAATCCATGAAAGAAATATGTATGAGTAGTAAAAGCTATAACCGGAAATCCAACAATTTAAACTTGCTAAGTGTTTCCTAAGTATCACTACTTTGAGTCTTTCAAAAATTACAGTAAGTAAATTTTCAGACAAGGAAATTGAAGTTCAGTGATGTTAAATAATTCATCCAAGGACACAGAGCTAATGAGTGGTAATGCCTAGATTCAGATCTCTAGGCTTGGCACCTGTGGCTCAATCGGCTAAGGCGCCAGCCACATACACCTAAGGTGGTGGATTCAAATCCCCAGCCCGGGCCGCCAAACAACAATGCTGGCTGCAACCAAAAAATGGCCGGGCGCTGTGGCGGGTGCCTGTGGTCCCAGCTACTTGGGAGGCGGAGGCAGGAGACTCACTTGAGCCCAGGAGTTGGAGGTTGCTATGAGCTATGATGCCATGGCACTCTACCCAGGGGGACAGCTTGAGACTCTGTCTCAAAAAAAAAAAAAAAATCTCTAAAACCCACTGGCCACTGTATGTCTAGAGTTTTAAGACCAGCATAAGATTTTTTTTTTTTTTAAGGAGTACAACTACTGTTACCAAATCTTAATGTCGGTAATAAGTCTTGTACATGTCTCATTTTTTAAAACCTCAGAACTTTGAACCAAAAGTTAGTGCTTCCAATTATAGTAACGGATGAGTTTTTTCTCTTGAAATGAGTTTAATTAATTCTGCATGTGGTTGAAGATTCAAGTTAATTACAACTGTGTTGAATGTTGTATTAATCTGGGACTTTATGCACATATATAACATCCAATGTCTGTTAAAGTTTTAGAAACACCTTGCAAAAATTATTAAACCTTTTGTTCTTTTATAGAACTATTTTGCACCACAAATGGCTAGGACATTTGCATTCTAACACAATTCCGTATTTTATTACATTTAAGAAAATTAGACACCACTATTCTATGGTAATATATTCTGATTTTGATTATTGGTGAACTGAAGTTCACCTGTTCCTACCAGTAAATGACGTGGTATTTAACCTGCCAAAGGAGAATTATTCAAAAAGGGTTATAGATATTTACTACTAACTTCTTAGAGATTTTACTCTCTTCAATTGTTTACATGGATTGAACTTAGAAATTGAGATAAAATTTATTATTTCTCTTTATAGTTATGAAAATGAAAAATGTCTGTACCATTATGAATATAAAAATCAAAACAAGAAGACAAGTGAGGCATACATTCATAAAATGCTCATTCACTAACTCCACACACACAAACTTGGGTTCAAAGTCTGCATGGGTTATTAAAATCAAAGTAGCTGCGAAAACTTACAACCATGATGAATACTGTCATAAACAGTAAGTATTTTCCTTAGTGCAGTACTGTGTATATTCTGTGATTTAAATTAAGATTATTTTTAAGGTGAGGCACTGGAAGACATGAAAACACGTGTACATAAGTCTTAAAATCTTCACCTGATTATCTGGATATGTGAATGTTCGAAAAGCTGTAACTTTTGACAAACAGATACATGTGCAAAACAATAACAAACAATAACAGGATGATATACTAAGGAATTTTTTGTTGAAGCATATTTCCGTTTAATAAAACTCATGTTTTAAAAATATTTAAATATTAGATCTCTAATATTAGAGATAAAATCTCTTAAGATCTCTAATATTATGGGGCTATTATTTTTATATATATATATATATATATAACATTTAATCTTAAAATGGTAATGTTTTGCAGAAGAACATAGTCATACTTTTTCTTTAAGTTTCTAAGCTGCAAAATAAAATAGGTAAAAATGTATAGGCAACTACAAGGAAGTGTATATATATTTTGGAAGCTTCTCTTTTCACCTTTATTATAAAATGACTTAATGTAGTTCCCCAGTAGGAACCTCAGGGCCTTCTATCCGCTTTTTGTGGAAATGATTTTAATTTGCTTTGTCATTGTTTAATGCTTAGTGTCTCATTTCCCGGTGTATGCAGCAACCCTGC
>CAUYQV010027800.1:0-18565 GCA_963574575.1 Galagoides demidoff | reverse complement strand
GTGGTCCCAGCTACTTGGGAGGCTGAGGCAGGAGACTCGCTTGAGCCCAGGAGTTGGAGGTTGCTATGAGCTGTGATGCCATGGCACTCTACCCAGGGGGATAGCTTGAGGCTCCGTCTCAAAAAAAAAAAAAAAAAAGTAATTAATGTGGATTATTTTTATTACTCTTTGTTACTAGAAATGTGATTATATGAGCTTCAAACTACTTTTATATCAATAGTATATATTGTTATATCAGTAGGTTGAATATCTCTTATCCAAAATGCTTGGGATAAGAAATTTTGGATTTTTTATTTTTTCAGATTTTAAAATTTTACTTAGCTGTTCAGCATCACTAACCTGAACATCTAGAATTTGAAATGCTGCAATGAACATCTCCTTTTTGCATCATGTTGGCATTTAAAATTTTTCTGATTTTAGAGTATTTTTGATATTGCATTTTCAGATTAGTAATATTCAATCTATACTACACAGTTCTATTTGTTTAACATTAAGGTCAAACAAATATAATGACTCAATAGATTAAAAATGTTCATCAGCCCTGTCAGAACTTGTTATAGTTTAAGGAAAATTGATATGTTAAAATAGTAGGTCAAAAAAGACAGAGATGAAAAGTGGGGTGAGCCTTGGGAAAGAAAGCCCTATTAAAAGTCAGAGTATAACCAGTTTAAACATGGAATTGCTATTGCTTATGAGAACAGCTGTAATAGACAGATTGCTGATACAGTGCTGATTTATTATGGCTTTTGGACTCCCCCCCCCTATATATATATGCTACTTTTTAACTACTTTTAAACTACTTGGACAGAGATCTGGCCTGCCTACTAAAAACCCAGCATCATGGAGTCTTTTAACAACATAAAAATTCAAACTTCTCCTTCAGCTTATCTCCTTAATCACAATTTCCTCCCTTAAAAAGTATCAGCAGCGTGGGTCTCAAAAGGAATGCAGGGAGGAGAACTTGGACCTGCTTCATCATTTCTTGAAGATTATAAATTATTTTTTTAGATTTATTTTTTAAGTGAAGAGGGAGCCTTCACTTAAATTTAATCCTGTCTACTTTAATACTGTTGCCCATGGGCACATTAGTGAGGACACTTTATTTACACCTAATGAGGAACTTTGCAGAATAGATATATTCCAGTTGGATTCTAGCTCCGAATTTTCTGTTTATTCATTGATGAATGTGTGCAACTCATTAACATTAAAAAGAACTGTGACAGTATAATGATTACAGCGTGAGCTAGGGGTTCATTTTAATTGCATCTGACCATATTTGGATGGACAGTATAGAAACAACTATTTAATGACAATCACCAACTTCCTTAATTACAAGTAGTAATTGACTTGGACAAATGTTTGTTGTGCCTATTAAAAAACAAGGGTACAAGTGAATCTTTCTAAGAGTAGAATCTGAACGTTTTAACATAATAACTAAGAAAATGACATGAAGGCTATGTTAACCAGTTTGATGGAAATGTTTCAAATTGTAGGTGAAAACACCACACTGTACCGCAGAATTACATTAATGTACATAGTTACCATTCAATAAAAAAATATATAAATAAATAAATAAATAAATAAATAAAAAGTGAACAAATACATCAAGTTTCATCTATGTTTCAGATATCAACTACATAAAATTAACTTGTAAAGGAAAGAAGAAAAGAGATGACCAGAGGTGTACATAACACAACAAAAGTGACTTGAAAACTTAAATAATTTGTTGAAGTCATATGACTGTTAAGTGACAAAATAAAAATTTGTATGTGGGTTTGTACATGTTAAAATCTTATGCCAACTGATTGTGTCCTGTGCATAATTTGCATGATGCTTGCATCTATAGAAATGATATTGAAGTTGAAATAAATATGATTGTGGGAGTAAAAAGATTATAGTCTTTGCTAGAAATCTTCCCTTAATGGCCACATAGAGGAAGCCTGTAATATGATTTAATATTAATGAGCATGAAAATATTGCAGACTTAACCTCCTGGGTTAAAGCTCGATAAATGAAAGAGTTCACCAGTATCAAAGACCAATAAAAAAAAAACAATAAAAAATAAAACAGTACTGAGTAAGTTCACTGATACTTGTCAAGAGACACATTGGGTATAAAGCATTGGTTTGGCCATGTTTTGAACTTTAATTTCCTTTTTATAAAATGGTCTTTTTGTTTTTTTGGTATATTCCCAGCTTCAGGATTATTGACCAAATTGTAGGTCTGCTTTAAGTTCTTTGAAATGTCACCCCATAATTTTCCACAGAGTCTGTACTGGTTTGCAATTCTAGCAAAGTGTGTCTGACTTCCTTTCTCTCCACATCCACGCAAGCATCTGTTGTTTTGAGACTTTTTCATACCAACCATTCTCAGTGGAGTTCGGTAATTCCTCATCTGTATGCAAATGTTTATAGCAGCAAAATCTACAATCTCAATGATATGAAAATAACTCAGGGCTGACCAAAGCATGAATGGATTAATGAAATGCAGTATTTGCACACTGTGGAGTACTATTCACCCATAAAAACAACATAGTTATGTGATACCTTTTGCGACGACAACCTAAATGAAATGAAATCATTTTTCTGAGTGAAACATCACAAGAATGGAGAAACAAAGATATATACTCAATATAAAACTGGAACGAATTGATCAACATTTAAATGCTCATATGGAAGTAAATCTCAATGAAAATCAAGCTGGGGGAAGGGGTAGGATGGGGGGGTAAATTCACACCTATTGGGTACATGCACACTGTATGGGTGAAGGGCACTCTTACCACTTTGACTCAGTCTGTTAAAAAAAAAAGTAGCTACAGGCATCGCCCTTTCCTCTTTACTTTTTAGAGACAGAGTCTTGCTATGTTGTCAAGACTGGGCTTCCATTCCCATGCTCAAACAGTCCTCCCACCTCGGTCTCCTGAGTAGCTGGGACTATAGGCATGTGCTGCCCTGGCCAGATGGATTAGTATTTTTTAAAAGGAGGTTAAAGGGAGAGGCTGAAAACTAATAGATGTGATAAATCTTTATGTACTGCTTCCCAATAGCATATTACTTACATTGTAATCCAGAGAAAAAATATTTATCATTGACTTATTGATTCACAGCATATTTTTTTACTTATTATATTATAAAAGGACATAAAACTGATAATTAGAATATTCAGTCTAGGAAAAAATGTGAATCACAATTTGATACAGATGAAAACATTTCAAAGCCAGAGAATCTAAATGCCTGATTTAACTTGTTACTGATGGTACAGTGACTAGCTGAGGTTTCTGCTTTTAGGGGGGTTGATTTGAGATGATGCAAAATAGAAATTAAAATCTAAGATCAGTGGTTTTCATGTAGACATTGAATTTAGTCACCAGTAAAAACATAAAACATGTCTAAACAAATATGTGTGGCACAAAGCAGCACCTTTGTGGGCACATTTCAGCTCAATATTCTATGTCAAATAAAATCCATCATGGCCAGTGGTTCTCCCCACATTATAAATGATTGTGGATTTTTTTCTATTGAGTTCCATATATACTCAGTTTGGATTTGACCATCATGTATGAAATCACATTTGCTGTAGTGAGTAAGATGTTAAAAAATAGGAACTAACAATAACTGAAATAATAGCAGATCCACATCTCCTGTTTCATTCCCTGAGTTCCAGTGGGGTATACCACGTGAAATGGGGGACTATATGACTTGCATTCAAATGTAGTATAAATTATTCCTTCAGTCTCTATCCTACTCTCTTTCCCTGGTTTTTGCTGATTTTTTATAGTGATATCTATATGAATTAAATTTGCTTAAATGCTCTTGCACTTCTATGCATGACAGCAAAAGATTGCATACATATTGAAAGAGAAAGCAAGACTACAGTATGAATATGTGTGATTATATTACCAGTATTAACTAAGTAATATACCAATTTGAAAAAGATCTAAAAATGAACATTTTATTTATTTATTTATTTTTGTTGTTGTTTCAGTTTGGCTGGACCCCAGTTCAAACCTGTCACCCTTGGTATATGGGGCCAGCACCCTACTCACCGAGCCACAGGCACACCCAAAATGAAAATTTTATTACAACATCTGCATTGCTAGTATAATGTAGATTTCACAAAAATAGCCACCGAAAGAAGAATTAGGGTTCTGACTTATTGACTTGATTCACATGATGGGTGAAAAGGAAGAATTTAAGATACCTGGATTTGTTTTTTAATTTTTAAAATTAAAGTATAAAGCAATAGTGGTATTTCCTTCCCACATTGCAGTGACTGGCTGTACCTAAGTAATAGGGATTTCCAGATCCCAATGTAGAGGATCCCCTGTAAATTACTCCCCTCCCAACTTTTTGTCATTTTGTGGCTGCACTGTGTCACACATTTACGTTACCCATGTGACTCTAAACATTCGAGTGTATAACATCTGATTAGGGTAAAGGGAACCCAAGGTATAAAAGTGTGGTATTTCTGTTCTTAATGGTAGAATTGTCTCTGAGATGGAAGAAATTCTTTAAGGCAGGCTTTTTAATCCTGTTAGAAAAGGGAAAACAGAGTCAAGTCATTAGGTACATTTCTTTTAACTTGAAGTCATTAAATATTTTCTTTGTAATTTATTTCAAATCATTATGGTGTGCTGCTGTAAGGGTCTCATGGAAAAGCGATGTCACGGAGAATAAGCACGCTTATTGAAATTATGTTCTAAATAAAGGTGACCATCTGCTGGCTCAGGCAAAATGATGAGCTTCTTTATTTGCAGTTGGTTTATATAGGGAATTTTGTACATGAGCACAATGCAGCAATGACCTCATTGATCCAAGTAAGCATCATGTGACATCTGATAATCCACTCAACATACACCTTTTAACATAACCCAATGTAACATAACTTAATGGAGAACATGTTAGCCATGATTTCTTTGTTCTTATCTGACGATGCCTGAGGCTAGGAAGGAACAAGGTAGATTGAATACCTGCCCTTGCTGACCTTGCCATTTGGAGGCTGTTACTTTGGATCTTTAAGCAAAGCATAGAGAAACCTCTTGGGCATACAGGAATTTGTGTGCAAACCTCTGCTTCCATGTAGGCTTTAAGTCAGGGGGTTTTTGCTGGAGCCTTTTATAAGGAATTCTCAGGTTGGACTTCTCAAGAGCCTTTCATGAACCCAAGTTTCATCTGTGCCATTAGATACCTGTATGCATTGGGTAAATTCTACTTCTCTTGAGGTCCCCAAGCACATTTCCATTCCTTGAACTGTCAGCAAGTGACCTTCATCACTTACCACAGATCAGGAAAGGTTACTGCATTCCCAAACCTGTCAGCAAGAGACCTTTGTCACTTACCACAGATCAGGAAAAGTTACTGATGGGTATCTGGCCAGTTTTCCAAAGGGCTTTTTCATTGGCCTTATAAAGTCAACCTTAATTCCTTAACACAGTCTAGAAATGCTATTCCAGCCAAAGCCTTGGTCATGTTAGGCTCACAACCAACCTGGCCACATGGGATTCTGCCTCAGTTTCTTACAAGTATGCTTGCACAAGGTCTTTTCACTCCTCTCTCTCAAATGGCCTTTTTGGCCAGAGGCATATAGTGAGGGTACAAATAATTTTGGTTTCATAGATCATCTTTCTAGTACTTCTGTTAGGCTTAAAAAGTGTTTCCATCACCCAAGTATTAACTGTACTTTTGAGGTAGGTTTTTGCCCATCCCCTTAACCCCGTTTGATTTCCATTGAATTACACTTTCCTATTCACATATGTGCACATTTAATAATGGGTAATTATTTAATTCCAACTAGTTCTAATTTCATAATGAGTACATATGGTGTTTGTTTTTCCATTCTTTCCATATTTAACTTAGGACAATGGTTTCCACTTCCAACCATATTCTTACAAAAGGCATTAAGTTATCTTTCTTCATGGCTGAGTAATCTGAGTAATATTCCACATTTTGTTAATCCACTCATGAATAGATGGACATTTGGGCTGATTCCACATCTCTGCAATTGTGAATGTTACTGCAATAAACATTTGAGTGCAGGCATCTTTTTGATAAAATGACTTCTTTTCCTTTGGGTAAATATCCAGCAGTGGGATTGCTAGATTAAATGGTAGGCCTACCTTTAATTCTTTGAAGAATCTCTATATTGTTTTCCATAGAAGTTTTACAAGATTGCAATCCCACCAACAGTCCATGAGTGTTCCTTTCAGCATGTCTTGTTTTGGGACTTATTAATAAATAACCATTCTAACTTGGTTCAGTTGATATCTCACTGTACTTTTAATTTGCATTCCCTGGATGATTAGTGACATTGAGTTATTTTTTTCATATATTTACTGGCCATCTGTCTATCAAAAAATCTTCTATTCATGATGTTGTTAAATCTTAACTTAGCTGCCTTCCTATTGTCTATTTTGATAATCAGAGAACAATATTCTGATTTCTATATTTGTCTACTTATAAAAGGAAAATGTGCTCAAATATGTATTTTTCCTATTTCTGGATTCCTTGAAAGTAGATTTTTTTAATGACAGATCCATTGTGTGTTTAATAATCAATTACTTTACAGTGAGAGAATTTGCTGATTATGTCCATTCATATATTCCAAATTCAAGCAGTGTTTGTGTTTCTTATTGTGAATTAAGAAAGCTAGCAAAGTTTTCACAAACTTCAATGTATCACATATTTTATTTTATTTTATTTTATTTTCTGAGATAGAGCCTCAAGCTGTCACCCTGGATAGAGTGCCATGGCATCACAGCTCATAGCAACCTCCAACTCCTGGGCTCAAGCGAGTCTCCTGCCTCCACCTCCCAAGTAGCTGGGACAACAGGCACCCGCCACAATGCCCAACTATTTTTTGGTTGCAGCCATCATTGTTGTTTCGTGGGCCTGGGCTGGATTCAAACCCACCACCTTGGTTGTACATGGCTGGTGTCTTAGCCACTTGAGCCATAGGCGCCAAGCCCACATATTTTATTTAATGCAAGTTTGTCTCTCAGGGCCTGGTTATATCTGAGGGCCTCATTATACCCAAGCATTTATGATGCAAGGCCAAAAGTCACGAATTTTAGGTGACAGAAGTATTACTTTTAAATATGATCATATGCATGTTTCTACAGTATATACAAGAGAATTAAATCAATTGAAGATGGGGCAAGGAAGTTTTACCTTGCATTTGTGCTGGGAATCTAGGATGCTGTGGTAGACTGACTGACATGATCCCCTGTATCATTCATGCCTCTTTGTATGAACTCCATTCCCCATGTGACCTTGTTAACTTCTCTCCTTAAGAGGTGGAATCTGTTTACCACACATAAGTCTAGGCTGTCATTTTAATACATTTTGGATGAAAGAAAGCAGTAGAATTGACAGTGTTTGATGTTTTAAGCCTTCTAGTTTTAAGCCTAGAAGTCAAGAGCCTTTTTGTGCTTCATCTCTACCTTGTAATCCCTCAGAAAATAGATCCTGGTCCTTTGGTAAGGTACAGAGATCATATGGAGTGAGGCCCTAATCATCTTAACCAAGGCCAACTCAGGGCAGCCCACTTCCAGACACCCCTAACACCTGACTAAACTCACATGAGGAAGCATAGTAAGACCAGTCAAACCCAGCTCAGATCAGCAGAACCTGTGTGTGTGCTGACGGGAAAGACATTTTGAGCTATTGTCAGCAGTTTTCAAAGTGATTTGGGTTCTCCATGGGATCCCCGGTAACTTTTCAGGTGAACTTCAATATCATAACTACTTCCACAATGATATTAAGACTTTTTTTCTCTTTTAATTCATCCTGCCAAGAGGGTACAGTGGAGTTTCCCTAGGCCACACATGGATATGAAAAAAGAATGGATACAGAACCACATGTGAGAATCCAGCCTTTTTTCTATGGAGGTGGACATTAAGGAGATTAGCAAAAATGCAAGCAATACTATGCTTCCCTTAATATTGATGTGTTATTTGAGACATGCAGTTATTTTCATAAAAATGTATTATTTATGTTACAAGTAATGGGTTGTTACTATTAAAGGAAACTATAAATAATTAGAATTTTCTATTTTAGTGTCTAATGCAGTAAATATCAATAGATAAAACCCACATAAACAAAACTCTCTGGAGTCCTCAACAATTCTGAAGACAAGTAAAGGGATTCCCGAGAACACAGTAGTGAAGAGCTGCTGCACACTTTCCTTTCTGCAATGTTTCTCCAGGCTGAGAACAGCCGTTGTTCCTACAGAAAAATCGTAGTTCGTCCTTCGTGACTTAACACTTCTGCACAGGTCTAAATACCTCAAACCCATAACTAATGTATATGCTTTCATTTATTTTCAAGAAAGAAAAGTCATTGTCAGCCTTTTTATTTAAGAAGTGAAAAACAGGCTTACTTAGTCCCTATTCCACAGCAAGAATATTAGTATTCATTTATTTCATCTGTAAGTAAATATTTATTTGCCAATTTAATATAAAGCAATAATCTCTATGGAACATAAAAGCATAGAAGTGAAGAGCTTTAAATTAACAGTATCCATTCAAGGTTTTTGTTAGAATTTATTTGAAGTTCTAATTTTTTGGGGGGGGGGTCAGGGCCGGGTTTAAACCCACCACCTCCTATATATGGGGCTGGTACCCTACTCCTTGAGCCACAGGAACCATTCTTTAGGTTGAATGTTTGAAGAATCACACTATAATTTTGGTAATAATCTCTTGGGGAGATTAAGTAGCTCATACAATTCATCATACTTAGATCAAAACAAAGTCATTTTTAACTGAAAATGGCTCACTACTCTTAATGTTGTGTAAAGACATGAAATACCAGCCTGGGCCCGCCAAACAACAGTGATGGCTGCAACCAAAAAAAATGGCCAGGCGTTGTGGCGGGTGTCTATGGTCCCAGTTACTTGGGAGGCTGAGGCAGGAGACTCGCTTGAGCCCAGGAGTTGGAGGTTGCTATGAGCTGTGATGCCATGGCGCTCTACCCAGGGGGATAGCTTGAGGCTCTGTCTCAAAAAAAAAAAAAAAAAAGACATGAAACAAAAAGTGGAGGAATGACTGTTCAATTTCCAGAGTCTTCTTTATTAGAAATTGTGTAGCAATAATATAGGATGACATATCTGCTGTAATGAAAATGTTATGAAAGTTAAAATTTTCTGTGGCTAACATTGAATACTATAGTGCGCACCAGCCCACTAATATATCTCCTATAAGGCTGGTTATTTTAACTGGGTTCGAATAAAATAGATTTTCTTCTTGGTACTTGGTCATTAACTCTTTGGCTTTCCTTGGGTATAAGTAGAACATGTAATTCAAGAGTTCTACACCAAAATATAGCAAAAGGAAAAATGAACAACATATACTACAAATATTTAGGAAGACAGAGTGCCAGGAATTCTAACTGTGATAGGACACCATTGAGAAAATTAAAAAAATAAAAAGCTATGAGAAGAAACTCATGAATTCAAATTTACATTTGAAAATTCCTCCTCCTCTCCAAAATAGCCTATTATGAAATGAATGTTTTTATAATGGCATTTTCACAATAGTGTTTTTGAAAAAAATAGAAATTAAATGTAAGTATTTTAAAGTGCAAAATTATATTAAAAATCATAGCACATGAATGTTATGAAACTATTTTTTATGGATGAATCTGGATGATTTATTTTTCATTTCATTTTTTGAGACCGAGTCTTATTCCACCACCCTGGATAGAGTGCCGGGTATCATCATAGCTCATACAACTTAATCTCTTGGGCTCCAGTGAGTAGATAGAAATACAGGTGCCTGCCACTATGCCTGGCTAGTTTTTCTACTTTTAGTAGAGATGGAATATTACTCTTGCTCAGGCTGGTCTCAAGACTCCTGAGTTTAAGCAACCCACCTGCCTCAGCTTCCCAGAGTGCTAAGATTTCATGTGTGAGCCATTGTGCCCAGGTTGTTTTAAACCAGTGTAAAAGTGCCAGCCTCCAAATTCAGTGAACAGAAGGATTTTGTTTGTTTGTTTGTTTTTGACAGAATCTACCTTGTCCATGGATAGAATGCTGTGGCATCATCATAGCTCACAGAAACCTCAGTATCATGGGCTAAAGCAATCCTTTTCTCTCAGTCTCCCAAGTAGCTGGGATTATATACACTGGCCACAGTGCTGGCTACTTTTCTCATTTTTGTAGATACAGGCTCTCACTCTTGATAAGAGTGATATCAAACTCCTGAGGTGAAGCAGTCCATCCACTTTGGGACCGTAGAGTGCATTATAGGCATGAGCCACCATGCCCGGCCCAAGTTTCTGCCCACAACAGAAGCTTTTGCAATTTTTGCAATAACTGCTGTGTAATCTATACACCCCTAACAAAGATAAAGAAAAAACTTGTAGATGGGCCTTTTTCAATTTTAACCCCTTTTCTTTCTTTCTTGCACTTTTTGGCTGGGGCTGGGTTTGAACCCACCACCTCCTGCATATGGGGCTGTCGCCCTACTCTTTTGAGCCACAGGCGCCACCCTAACCCCTTTTTAATATCATATATGGCTAACTTCATTAAAGATCCTGAATGGACAACTTGTGAATCACCTAATTAGTTAAATATTCTGTGTTAATGATAAGTACAAAAGTCACAAAGATAACACAGTAATACATAGTGTTATGTGTTTGAGGAGTCTAAAAATTAGAAGAGGAACACAGATTCTATTTATTTTCTTAAAAGGCACAGTCAATCAAAGATCATACTCATTTTCTCTGTTGACAGGTCCTAATAGTTTAATAAGATTAATGTGATAAAGACTTAGCCTCAGGGAAGAAAAAGAAGTAACAAAAACACATCAGAATTATGGAAAGAAAAGATTGGAGACTTGTGGAGGGAGAAATTAGTTTGAAATAAAGTGTTAGTAGAGGTCAGTTATTGAAGTTAAGTCAAAGAAGAAAAATAACACTATTTACATTGTCTGCAAAATGCAAAGAATCTTTAGAAATAGAACTTTTAGCATCTTTGGAAATCAAAAATGCTTTTTTTCCTTTTAATTTAGTATATTGTATCTGTATAAGCAGGGTAAATTTTATGATGGTGGAATAAAAACAAAATTATGTATACACACACATGTACATACTTTATAAGAATTTTTGATCCATCATGAAAGAAAAAAATCTATAAAGACCAATATTAAAGTAAAACCAGGAACACTGACAGGTCAGTAATCAGCAAAGCCACTTTCAGTGTGAGAATTCCTACCCAACTTTAGAATGCTGTAGGTTCACTTTTGACTCCCTTGTGGGGAATACAGGGGAGAAGATAAATGTAACGGGCTACCCATACTGGAAAGTATAATATGAGTTACCCATGGTCTTCACAAAATGAGAAATAAATCTCATGAGAGACACATGTAAAGAAATTCAGTCTTTATTGCTTCCTGGAGAAAAACAAAAACAAAACTAAGAATGAAAAATAAAAATTAATCCTATTTAAGACCTGAAACGTGAATTAAGTCATGCTATTTCTTAGCACAAAAATAATAATAAATTGAGAGAATAAAATAAGTTACAAATATAGATCAAATCCGAGAACTGAACATAGATTCAAAGAGTAGAGAAGAAATGAAATGATATGGAAAAAAATTAAGAGACATGGAAAATGCAGAAATGTGGAAGAAGGTACATTTTAAAATATTCACTCTCAGTTTCAGGAAGGCCTCCAAATCTAAAGTGGGACACATACGATACACGTAGTCCTGATAATGAGTATCAGAATGTCCAGGTTCAAGCGAAGCAAGGAGAAATAGCAAATTAGCTACACTGATTTAATAACCAGACAAACTATTTACTTTCCAGTAATAAATGAAAGCCAGAAAATAATAGAATAAAATCTTCAGTGGTGCAAGAAAAATTGCTAACAATCTAGACTCAAAGCTTATGAAAATCATTTTTTAAGATTGAAAACAAAATAAAAAATACAAATACTCTCAAACAAAGAAAAAATGAAAAGTCCTTAGGAAAGGAAATTCTCAAGAATATACTTCTGGCAGATAAATAAGATGCGAGGTCTTATTAGAAGAAATGGGGACAGGAAGTAGTAAATATTTAAGTAAATCTAACTAACTTATAATACAAGGATAATTTCTAACTTTTAGAATGAATGTTGAACAACATTACTCATAACATTAACACAAGAGACCAGAAAGTTCATGAGAACTAAATTAGTCTACTATATTTTAGGAGAAAATTAAAAATATTAACATCTGTATATGTGTTTCTATGCCTATAGATGTGTGTGAACTCGCTGGGAGATGCCTTACTTGTATTGGTTTTATTAGAAGATTTTAGTTTTGTCCTATGACTTGCTTTTCTCCTTTGGGCAGTACATTTCTAGTTTCTAAAAAAAAATATATCAAGTTACATGCTTGTACTTAGAAATGCCCAAATAACATCTTCTACAGTATTGGTGAAAGTCACAGTATTGAAGAAAGACAACTGTTCTTATGTATAAAACCTATGAGAAAATACCCCGTATTTAGGCACGCATAGCTGCTTCAAGAGAGTAGCTCATTTTTCCTTATGAGACATTTTAAATAACATATACAAAATATCTGTAGCCCTTCAGTATACTAGATGAATTAGATATCCCCTCTCACCTTAAAAAAGAAGTTGTCATAATCTGTCCTGCATGGAACCCGTTGCTACCCTAGAAAAAAAGAAAGTTCCATATTACTAATGCAATCCATTGATTAAAATAAAACAAAAAGTATTCTAGATAATTTTCTGTTTTCAGTCAAATTGTATTATGCTCATATTTATTAAATGTTTCTGAATTGATAAAAGATATAGGTTGTACATTTTAACATAGAATATTTCTTTGTACTCAGTGAATGTTTCACTGAAAGTAGTCACATTAAATGTTTCACTTCTATATTATGTAATATAATGTAAAGATTCATACATATAATTCTCTTTTAATGTAACTATCTATTTTGCTTGTGCTACTAAATATATTACATGTATTTCATAATATTCCATTTATGCATAGAATTATTAGTCTTAAGAAAGTAAGTTCAGTGCATAGCCTAGTTTATTATACACTGGTCCATTCTATTGATTTTCCATCATATGCAAATGGTCACAACATTTAAGCCATTGTTACTGCTACAACATTATGAATTCATTGCTTAGAACAAAGTTTGCTATTGAATATTTGCCAGACTATGTTAACAAGGGCATTCAGAAGAAAACTGCATAATACAAAAGATATTTGAAGAAAATTTCTACAGATAGCATGGCTTTAAAATCATGTGTATTTTCCTCACTATCTATAGTTTGAGGAAATGCATGTAGTTATTTTGCACTACTTTTCCCAATTTTACTTCAAAATGCTATTTACATTTTTAAAAAGTTGATGCCACTGTAGCTATTTAGGTACCTCTGAGTAGAAACAACACCGTATTCTGAAGTAAGATGCTATGTAAACATTTATTCTTTTATGTATGTATTTACTAATTATTATTATTATTATTATTTTTGAGGCAAAGTTTCATTCTGCTTCTCAGGCTACAGTGACATGATTAGTTCACAGCAACCTCAAAATCCTGAGTTCAAGCAGGTTCAATCCTCCTGCCTCACCCTCCCAAGTAGAGGACTACAGGCAACAGTCACAACATGTAGCTAATTTTTGTCATTTTACATGAGTGGGGGTCTCTCTTTTGCTAAGGCTGGTCTCAAACTCCTGAGTTCAAGGGATCCTCCTACCTTGGCCTCCCAGAGCGCTGGGATTACAGGTGTGAGCCCTCCCTACTCACCTATTTTATATAACAATCAGTGGTGAACATTTATATGCCCTTGAGGCCCAGATCTCCCTTCCACCCACAGCCGCATTGGCCCCAGCTCTCCTGACATCTCCATCAAAGCATTTCTCATCTCTACTTAAATTCGCCTTGGTCAGAGTCTCTGGGTAACAATATCCTCACTGGGATTTCATATTTTTCCTCTATGCTTTTCTTCTGTAGACTTTATAGCAAAAATAGGTAGAATTGGAGATTGATGTTTTAAAATACTATGATAGTACTTTTGGGGGGTATTCTCATTTCAGTGACACTTGTTCTTCCATATGGAGCTGTTATCATTACAGCTGATTTGTCATATCTCAGAACAGAAAGTCCAACACTTACAAACAGACTTAATCACTGGGGAGAGGGAGAAAGGAGAGAGGACCTCAGGGGGTCCATACCAAGAAATATGCTCTGCGGAAGGCAATAGCAGCAACGGATTGACTTTCAGGCAAGCATTTGGTATTTTGTCACAACAGAGCATTTGTTTTCTAGACTGTATGTTTTCAGTCTTATGGATGGAACTCATCAATGAACAGAGTCCAGACACACAGAGGTAGTCATCAGATGATCAGCCAATCTGGAAAAAAACTGCCTTGGGTTTGAGACTATCATGACATCTTTCAAGAGCAGATGTTTGTAATGGATCCATGTCTTTCCACTGACTAGTCATGTGACCTTAAATATATTTCAAGATACATTTTAACAACTTATATGTCTGTATTTTTATAATGAGTTCACGAATCTTATAAAATATTGATTAACAAAAGGAAATTTGCTGACTCATTCTTTTGTGGATATTTCCAACCAGAAACTTGAACACACTCTAGTGAAAGGACCTTAGGACCCCATTATTATTTCATGAAGATCATTTCTGACTGATAATATCTCCCGCATACCATGTCCCTAAGAAGAGATATGTGATAAACCAAATATTCAATTAAATAAACAGTAATTAAGCAAAGCTAATATCACCCGATTACATTAAATCATACACTTTTATAAGTATTTTGATATCAGAAGACAAAATAATTATAAGAATGTGTCTTAGTTAAGTGGTTAAATGGAGATATGAATGAAAAAGAAAGTTTAGTTTTTCTGTTAATTTAGCAAATGGGGCGGACATCTTCAATGTGACCAAAAATTATCAGTGGAAATGATTTTGATGTTTTTGCCTTCATTTTAAGGAGATGGTCTCCTTTTTGAGGCATTATTACAAACATAGGTTAGTATTATACACTTTTGCTGTTTAGTGTAATTAAAATACTTTGGGTCATACCATCAATAATTATGCTAACTAAAATATTTTTGAGAATTTTTAAAATAATTGAAAAATACTTCATATATAATTTTTTACAACTTGGCTACTGCAAGTATTTTAATATTTTCAACAAATGGTGAATAATTAAATATATAATATAGAAATGATGAATGATTAAATATATAAATACATGTTTATAAATATATATGATACAATACAATTAATCAGGGTGCCAGAATAAGACAATTTTAATTTTCTATCATCTTTAGGTTTTACAAATATAAACTTTGTTTCTATATAAAATGAAACTACATATTAAAAAATTTTCAAATTAATGGTAATTGAGTACACAATCTACAGCGGTATTAACCTAAAAATCGCTATTGATTTATAATAGTTAAGGAAAAGTCTGCAAAATAGCAAAATATGAATAAGTGAAAGGGAAGTTCTTTATTATTATAATCGATTTGGAATACTCATTCAACACATATCTAATTTTTGGATAAATTAACCACTTCAGTCATATAAATGTCAGCTATTGCTCTAGTGTATGTTAAATTATATAATAAGAAATGTGTACTTCCTGCATTATTCCCAGGCAATTTCCCTTATGAGTACATGAACAGCTTCAAAAATCACATCAGGCACACTACATTACTCAGCAAAATTTATGTCACATAAGGAACACAAAACATGAAAGAAAATGAAAGACAGAAAGATTACCTTTCCCCCAAATCTTGCTCATTCGAATCTTTAATCATGCATTCTATTCCCTTCAGAACATTCTTGATGGAAATCTCATACAAAAAAGAAATGGGTTAACTCACTGTGCTTCACTGTTAAGAGTAACCTATGGTCAGGGACATATCTCATTCCCAGAGCTTTCATCATTAATATTTTATGAGTCTCACTGATCTGTCCCATCTGGAAGAAAAATTTATCTTTCATTTGTGCAAGCAGTGCCTGCCGAGTAATAGATTTCATCTCTATAAGCTGAGTTGTGAAATGCAGACGGCAGCAAAGGCAGAGGAGGCAAAGCGTTCACTTTATTTTGTTTACTGGAGTCTGGCTCCACTTTCCTGGAGCTGCAGAGTCAGCCAAGCAAAGTGAAGGATCTTTGCAGAACCATGAGCAGTAGTTCCTCGCCCGTGTACTTCAACTTTACATGTGAATGACCATGTGTTTAAACTGACATATAAGTGAGTTGATTAGCTACAGTCACTTTTATTACTCAAGTATTTGAAAGGAATTTTGACCAGACTATTGGAAAACCATTAGCTCAATCTTTAAAATTTTCTCCGGTATAGATAACTAAAAGACTAATGATCTTCAAGCACTTCTAAGTAAAAAGGCAGGATATTTTGTACCTTGGTTCACCGTGGCTCACCTTAGCTGAAATAAGAATTCTTCTTTTTTGGTTTAAACAACAGACACTTCTCAGAGTTCTAGAAGCTAAAAATCCAAGACCAAAGTGTTCCTGAAACCTCTCCTTCCATTTGTGCAAGCAGTGCCTGCCGAGTGATAGATTTCATCTCTATAAGCTGAGTTGTGAAGTGAGAGGTTTCTCCTGAAACCCCTCCGCCTGCCTTGCTGATGGCCACCTGCTTATGGTCCCCTCACGTGGTCTTCCCTCCCTGCCAAAGAATTTTGGTATAAGCTCATCTATTACATTGGAGCTAGTATTCCACAGGCAGTCTTCACTCAGAGAGAAACAAAATTGAGAAAGTGTTCTAGGATCCTCCCCACTTTCAAAGTCAGAAAAATTGCGAAAAGATCTTTAATATTTGTCTGGATTACAACTATTTACATATGACCTCCAAAATCATAGGCAACAAAAGCAAAATTAGACAAGCGAGATTACATTAAATTAAAGGCGTCTGCACAACAAAGAAAATGGCCAATGAAATGAAAAGATAACCTATGGAATAATAGAGAAAGGTGTAAGCTGTATATTCAATAACAGCTTTATCCAAAATATATAAGGTACTCAAATAATTAATTAGCAAAGAATCAAATAACCCCGTTTAAAAATGGGCCAAGGATTTCAATAGACGTTTCTCAAACGAAGATATACCGCTGGCCAACAGGTACATGAAGAGATGTTTGGCGTCACTAAGGAACAGATAAATGAAAATTAAAACCACAACGGCTGTCACCTGACCCCTGTTAGAATGCCTATTATCAAAAAGATAAAATCATGGCAAATATTGAAGAGGATATGAAGAAAATAGAACCTTTGAACTCTGTTGGTGGGAATGCAAATTATTAGTCACTATGGATAACAGTTCCTAAAAAATATAAAAAGTATCTCAAGAATGGAAGAAAAAGTATCCAATGTACTCAGTCTACTATGAAACCAATTTATAGCTTTCTTATGAAAGCTATAACCCAATTATAGCCCAAGAAGAAGGGGAAAGGGGAGAGGGAGGGAGGGGAGGGGGAGGATGGATGGAGGGAGAGTAATAAGTGGGACCACACCTATGGTGCATCTTACAAGGGGTACATGTGAAATTTACTAGGTGTAGAATATAAATGTCTTAACACAATAACTAAGAAAATGCCATGAAGGCTGTGTTGACCAGTTTGATGAAAGCATTTCAGATTATGTGTAAAACCAGCACATTGTACCCCATGATTTGCATTTAATATACACAGCTATGACTTAATAATAAAAAAAGAACTACTAAGTATATATCCAAATGAAATGAAATAAGTACATCAAAAGATATCAAAAGATACCTGCTTTCTTATTTTTATTGCAACATTATTAAGAATAGCCAAGAAATGGAGCCAGACAAGCGTTCTGCAATGGAAGAGTAAAAAAAAAAAGTATGATGCCCTGGCATCCACACAGCAAAACGAAGGTGGGCACAGAGAGACAAATATCATATATTTTCACTCATGAGATAGGTCTAAAAGTCAAACTCACAAAAGTAGAAGAGAAGAGAAGGGGGGTTACTACGGAATGGAGTGGAAGTGGGGAATTTGATGTTTGTCAAAAAACACAAATCTTCAGTTAGATACAAGGAATAAATTCTAGACATCCATCTGGCAGCTAAGAAATGAACACTTGGGGTAATGCATCTGAATATAAGCTCATTGTAGCCATTCCACAATGTATTCATACTTTAAAGCAGCATTTGTACATGATAAATATATCCACTTTCTAGCTATCAATTTAAAATAAAAAATTAACTAATTAAATGAGGAAATAAAACAATAACAATAACCACAGCAAAAGCTAAAAACAGTGTATGTCTGTTTGCCAGGTCTCCCCAGTCCATAGATGCACCAGGCAGTGTTTCTTCAAGGATTTTTGCGTTTTTCTTTTTTTTTAAATTTAGTTTTTATTAGATCATAATTGTGTACATTAATTCTATCATAGGATACAGTGTGTTGCTTCCCTATGCAGTTTGGAAAACTCTCATCCAACTGGCTAACATAGCCATCATGTCTTTCTCATAATTGTTGTGTTAAGACATTTATATTCAACCTTTAGACAAATTCACATGTAC
>CAUYQV010027792.1:0-36124 GCA_963574575.1 Galagoides demidoff | reverse complement strand
GGAAAGATTCCCTATTTAACAAATGATGCTGGGAGAATTGCCTGGTGACTTGTAGAAGACTGAAACTGGACCCACACCTTTCACCATTAACAAAAATTGACTCTCACTGGATAAAAGATTTAAACTTAAGACATGAAACTAAAAATACTAGAAGAGAGTATAGGAGAAACACTTGAAGAAATTGGCCTGGGAGAATACTTTATGAGGAGGACCTTTCGGGCAATTGAAGCAACACCAAAGATGTATTACTGGGATCTGATCAAACTAAAAACCTTCTGCACAGCCAAGAATACAGTAAGTAAAGCAAGCAGACAGCCCTCAGAATGGGAGAGAATGCTTCTGACGAAGGTTTGATAACCAGACTCCACAGAGAACTCCAACTTATTAATCAAAAAAGATCATGTAATCCCATTTCATTATGGGCTAGAGACTTGAATAGAGGCTTCTCAAAAGAATATAGGTGCATGGCCTACAGACACATGAAAAAAATGTTCATCATCTTTAATTACATCAGAGAAATGCAAATCAAAACCACTTTGAGATATCACCTAACTCCCGTAAGAGCTCACTTAACAAAATCCCAAAACTACAGATGTTGACTTGGATGTGGAGAAAAAGGAACACTTTTGCACTGCTGGTGGGAGTGCAAGCTAATATGTCCCTTTTAGAAAGAAGTATAGAGAATACTCAGGGATCTAAAAGTAGACCTGCCATTTGATCTTGCAATTCCCCTACTAGGTTTATTTCCAAAAGACCAAAAATCACTTTATAACAAAGATATTTGCAGCAGATTGTTCACTGCAGCTCAATTCATAATAGCCAACTCATGGAAGAAGCCCAAGTGCCCATCAACCCATGAATGGATTAACAAAATGTCATGTATACCATGGAATATTATGTAGCCTTAAAAAAAGATGGAGACTTTACCTCTTTTATGTTTACATGGATGAAGCTGGAACATACCCTACTTAGTAAAGTATCTCTATAATGGAAGAAAAATATCCAATGTACTCAGTACTATTCTGAAACCAATTTATAATCACTCACACTTTCATATGAAGAATAGATCACAACTATGGTCCAGGATGAAGGGAGGGACAGTAGGGGAGGGGGGAGGTCAGATGAAGGGAGGGTGCATGGTGGGAATCACACCTATGGTACATAATGCAAGGGTTCGTGTCAGATCTATTAAGTATAGAGTATAAATGTCTTAACACAATAATCAAGTAAATGAGACAAGGTATATATTAACCAGTGTGATATAAACGCCCCTAATTCTACATCAAATCAGCACATTGTACCCCATAAATATATTAATGTATACATGATCTATGTGTTTATGATTTAATTTAAAAAATAAATAAATAATTTCAAGATAACAACAGCAGAGCATTAAAACAAATGTGGGTTTCTTCTTAAGACATGGCCCTGTATGATGACACAGATCACATATCCATGGGACTGGTCCTATCAAACTGTTTCCCAAGGTGGTTGCATCAGCTTACACTTCCCAAAGTTTTTTCATGTTATTTGGATTTATGGAATTATGAGGCCTATCATAGGATTGAGCATTTTATTATCTTAAGAGCTGGCTCCAGAATCCTACTTCAGGAAAAAAGAAAACTATTTGGGAAACTACCTCGTTTGATAAAGCAATTAGAGAGATTCTAAGGGAAAAATCAAAGCAACCAAAATTAATACTGAATTTTATTAATGGGACCATGTGAGAAATGTAATTCCTTAGCCTGGCGTTGTGGTGGGCACCTGTAGTCCCAGCTACTTGGGAGGCTGAGGCAAGAGAATCACTTAAGCCTAAGAGAGTTTGAGGTTGCTGTGAGCTGTGACACCATGGTACTCTACCCAGGGCGACAGCTTAAGACTCTATCTCAAAAAAAAAAAAAAAAAAGAAAGAAAAGAAAGAAAGAAAGAAATGTAATTCCTTCTGAATAAAAGAGAAAAGGCAAGAAATAAGAGAAGAAAAGGGAAAGAATTGAGAGGATGATGTGAATCTAGGTGGTAAAAATGTCCACGGCTTGGGTGGTGTCTGTGGCTCAAGGAGTAGGGTGCTGGCCCCATATACCAGAGTTGGTGGGTTCAAACCTGACCCTGGCCAAAAGTTGCAAGAAAAAAAAAATGCCCATTGCTAGACTTATAAATAAGAATTTTAGTGTTTAAGTTTCTTTTTAAAAATATTCATATCCATTATTTATAATTATGTAGTTATTAATTATGAATTTTTTTTACTCTTTTTTAATATTTTTCGGCAGATGAATAGATAAAGAAAATGTGGTGTTGATATTCTGTTTCAAAAAAAAGGAAATGTGCAAAAATGAGATATACATATAATGAATACAAAGGTAAATGAGGACATTATGAACTCAGTGAAATAAACCAGTGACAGAAAACAAACACTGCATGTGAGATATCTAAAATAGTCAAATTCATATATCAGAGAGTGAAATCATGATTACTAGAGGCCAAAGCATAGGAAGAAATGGGGGGTTACTGATCGATGACTACAAAGCTTCATAAACTCTAGATATCTGCTGTACAACTATACCTATAGTGAGCAACAATGCATTATCCATTTAAAAATTTGGGGTTTTTTTTTTTGAGACAGAGCCTCAAGCTGTCCCCCTGGGTAGAGTGCCATGGCATCACAGCTCACAGCAAGTCTCCTGCCTCAGCTTCTCAAGTAGCTGGGACCACAGGCACCCGCCACAACGCCCGGCTATTTTTTTGGTTGCAGCCGTCATTGTTGTTTGGCGGGTCTGGGCTGGATTCGAACCTGCCAAGAGGATATGTCTCATGTTAAATGCTCCTCACCAAAAATAAAATAAAATTTAAAATGTAATGTGCAATTTTAATTAATTTACATTTTCAAATTATAAGTATTTCTCACCAACAAATTTTCAAGATTGTGTAAGAATAATTTATGTGTAGCTATTGATAAAGACCAATGTGCCATATTTAAACAATACCTTCATGGAAACAAAATTAGATGGGATAGAAAAAAAAAAATCTAACAGAGGTAGTAAATTGAAATTAAAAGTACCCACATGTTCATATGCTCCTGGGAATTTGCAGAAGAATTTAGACCTTCAGAAAGCACAGAATGTGGGTTTCAGCTGATGCTATTTGAAATTATGGTCCACAAGCACTATAGATAAGTCGTAGCTATTTTCATATCAATTGACAGCCACTATATCCACTGCATTACTTGCCCTATAAAGGAGTGTAACTTGAAATAGCAAACAGAACTTTGCCTTCTTATTGAAATAGATCATCAAGCATTAACACTCCTGGCTTCCAGCACAATGCTGGGCACTGGGATGGTCCATGGAAATATCCACATTTCTGCATAAATGTGGCAAAAGTCAGTGGAGAGACTGTGGTTCCTAGTGGCATAAGGTAGAATTAGCAATAATCATCAATTCCAGCAGTGGAAACCAAAGCAGAGAAGGGTAAAGGATTCATCTCATGTTTTAACCAAATGTGACGCTAAGCGACACAGCAGTATGTGGGGGTGTGAGGAGGTGCCTCCCTGGAAGTTTTGTCCTCAGTGGCAGGTGAGAACAAAAGCCGCTGTTACAGAGATTGTACAAATTTTAGGAGCTTCAGAAGCTTCAAGTTATACTTTTCCTGGTGTTGAAAGTTGGTTCTGTTGATACCTTGCTGCTAGAGTTTTGGACCTACCTATAATGAGCAACTATTATTTCACCAAGTTCTTGAGCACATCAAGACAAGTACCTTTGCATCCTCAGCCATTCACATAAGCCTGGCATATACTTGGTGCTTAATAATTATGCCAATTATCTGACAGAGGAATTAAATGGCAAACTTTCATTTGACAAGCTTTCTGTTTATTTTGACAAACCTTTTGTTTGTTTTTATAAAAGTGATAAACTTTTATAAAAAAAACACTGAAAATTCTTCCACCTGTAAAAGTTATTTGAAAAAGCCTATCGAAGTGAAAAAAAAAGAGAAAGCACAAAAATTATCCCAAACCTAAAATTATGGTTTATAAAGAGCCAAGTATAAAAAAGAAACCCAGGCTTCAATGGTTAGATAGATAAATTTCAAGCCAGTGTGAAGATTATCTGAACCACAGGGATATAAAATCTGTCTGTGGGGAGACATTGTATTTTTATGAAAAAACAATAAGAACGGATTAGAGAGAACTTTAAGTATGACCTTGGGCAAATAATTTAATCCATAAGAATCACAAACCTGGATCCCCCTGGCTGTGAGCTTTTTCTGTCTGTTCCCAGGACACCAAATTCGAATGAGAGAAGACAGAGAATTATTCAGGCTTGACGCATTACAAATTCATGCAGTCTGGCTTCAAATGAGCCCTCTGTGCTCAGCCATCCTGTAATCACAACCAGGTTTTCTCCACTCGGAGGTGTTTCAAAACTTCTCTCTTCTCAGCTCTCACCTGCCCCCTCCTTCCATCCCACTTAGCAGATGACTTCTACTTTAGGGGAGTATTGAGGTACCGGGGTCAACAAGCTCTTGCAATTTACCAACCCCTGTCCCCAACCCAGTGCATGTCAATCTCTACGTCTATCAATCCCTCCTAAAATTTTAATGGAAGCAATTTCCCTCTCTCCTTCCCCACAGATTACCCCACCCTGCATGCTCACACCCTTTCCTAATTTCTGTGGACCTTGAATCTACTTATCACCCATCTCCCCACCATTTCTGCACTGCTGAATTTCTATATTGTTTATGATTTCAGATATGCAAATGTATGGTCCAACTTTTTTCTTTAAGTAATAAAACAACAACAAAAAATAATAAAACAAAAACCTTCCATTGTATCTGTTCCACCTCCTAAACATTGTGAAGTTTCTCTGAACTACCTCATTTTTCCAAGTAAACTTTTCCTGATTAATTCTTTTTTTGTAACCCTATCTTATAACACCTTTAACTCTGTGGAAAGGATTTAAGGGTCTCTCCCACACCCGTCTTAAAAATGTACCTTCCATGCTCACTTCTACATTTGTTTTCTCATTTTTGATAGCTGATTTTTTTCCCAAATCAAAATGGTTAAGGTCATTTTGTCGGTTTCCTCTAAATCTTTGTACCACATAACTCATTATTTCACCGAGTTCCATCAGGAATTTTCTTTACACTAACTTTTAGATTTCTCTCCTGTTCTTCGTGGCTTAGATCTTGAGTCCTTTACGCCCAGGATTCTGAAATTGCCTCCCAGGTAGGAAATGCTGCATCTATATGTTAAACCAAAGTCTTCATGGCTAACAATAAGAAAGTTTTATTTCTACTTTAAGATATGAATTGTCAGAACACTCAACTCCACGCTTCTTTACCTTGTGATTCAAGCTGATGGAGCAGCCTCTATCTAAAAGATTGCCAGGTTCACGGCAAGAGGAAAGAGCAGGGTATACCACAAGTCAGAGCGTAAAGCTTCTGCCTGCTAGCGGTGCCCCTCATTTCTCTTGCTTCTAAATAGCACATCATTCACTCTTCTCCCTGTGCTCGTCTCTATCCACCCTTTACATCACCCCAACCAGCGCTCACCACTTTCCTAAAACCTACACACATGTCAACATTCCAGAAGATTCATTATTTCCCTGTATACATTCCCAATCTCTCCCCAGTCAGTCCTTTCCTCATTTTTCTCTTTAGAGATTTAATAGACCTGGATATAATGCCAGCACAGATATTTGTAGTTTGGTCATTAACTGTGTCATCTATATATCTTATTTCTCCAGTTATCTTGAATATATTTTGTGAGAAAAGACAATTGTTGACATTTGCTGTTTAAATTGTTGATTTTCATCTATTTCTTTTTTTTTTTTTTTTTGAGACAGAGTCTCACTCTGGCTCAGATTAGTCTCGAACTTGTGAGCTCAGGCAATCCACCCACCTCGGCCTCCCAAAGTGCTAGGTTTATAGGAGTGAGCCACCACGCTCAATCCTGATTTTTATCTATTTCAAAACAATCCTGAATGTCTCTAACATGAAGAAATGTATGAGTTGTCTAAGGGACACCAGGAGACAGCCGTGCCCTAACTAGAGTGAGCTTATGGGCAGCATAGAGGAAACCGAGTAATGGAAGTTCAGTGCTGTTAAGACTGTGGGTGTTAGAGATCGACGACCTGGCTTCACACCCGTGGCTCTGTGGCTTAGAAGCTGTGTGACCACTAGCAAGTTACTTAACTGTTTTTACCTCATTACCTGCTATTAATAAAATGAGGATGACTCTGATACTATGTCTATAGCATATGTTGATTTTAATGAGCAAATACACAAATATGTAAAATGTCATTCTGACTGGGTGTCTGGCACATATGAAGACCTCCAGAAACATAAATATTAGGTTTTGTGGTTGCTGTTGCCATTCGTCCAAAAATCTAACAATTTGTACAATCCAAAATCTCAATAGACATTTGTTGTTTTCTACTCTCCTGGTTACCAAAAATAAAGAATTATGAGGAAACTCATGTCCTCTAGTGGGACCTGAAAATATTAGAACTATTAAAGGCATCAGGAAATAGTCCTGGAATATTCCAAGTACTTATTCTATTTTGCTTCCCTTAGCACTGAAGGCTACCCAAACGCCTTCAAGGAGTTCAATAAAGATCTGTTGATTGGCACAAATTCTCAGTTCTCGGCTTCCAAATATTAAAAATAGAAATAATACCTGCAGTGTTTATATTACAATATATTTTTAAACATACAAATTTGAGTTTGTTTCAGAAAACAAAATGAAATAAAACATAAGCACATAAATTTTTCTTTTTAAGAAATGTATAATGCAACATTTAGGAGAAAACACATTTTAAAACGTTATATAAATGTTGCCATTTAACATTGTAGAGAGAAGAAATGAGATGAAGAAACTTTTATTTTATTTTATTTTTAGAGACTCCCAACCTCAAACTCTTGGGCTTAAGCGATTCTCTTGTCTCAGCCTCCCACGTAGCTGGGACTGACTACAGGCACCTGCCACAATGCCCAGCTATTGTTTGTTTGTTTTTGTTTTGCAGTTTTCGGGTCAGGTTTGAACCCGCCACCTCCAGTATATGGGGCCAGCGCCCTACTCCTTTGAGCCACAGGTGCTGCCCCACCCAGCTATTTTTTTTTGTTGCAGTTTTCATTGTTGTTTGGCAGGCCCAGTCTGTGTTCAAACCTGCCAGCTCCAGTGTATGTGGCAGGCGCCCTAACCGCTGAACTATAAGGCACCGAGCCAAGAAAATTTTAGAACAATAAAAAGTAAAAGGGACCAACAAATATGAAAGCATTACTTTGCAGATGGAAAATGACACACTTAGAGGCACTCTGAGAAAAGAAAACCAGGTTCTAACAATGGCTCAAATATAAACAGAGAAAAGAAAGAAGAAAGTACCATGGCAGAGAATAAGCCCAAGTTCCAAATATTCATTAAGATAATCCCTACTGGAAAGAGAAAGAGACAGAAAACTGAACCGGTGTTAAATAGCTTCCCGTTCCCATGTACCAAATTCTATTAAGCAATGAAATACCCCTAATCCAGAGACTGAATAAGTCCGTTTTCCTAGTCTCAGCATTTTGTGATTTTTTTATATACTCTATTTTTATTTTACTTTTTACTTGTACTTTCTCTATGAAAAAATTTTCAAATATGTTATAAAAATGGTAAATTGGTGACTTTAAGTGAAATGTAGTTTAGAATTGATGAATCATTAATGATAATAATTACATCATGTAAACTCAAAACAGCAACCTGGTAAAGAATTTCTTTGATGTATAAAAATATCCTGTGTCTGTTTCTGCAATATATATTCATTTCAGGAAAAAAATATTTAAAAAACATTGTTTCTGTAGTGGATTTCCATTTGGAACAAGTAATATGGTCTTGACTGCATGTGCTGGCTTTCTGTCTTTCCAACAAACCATTAATTTATTTGATGTTAGAACTAGCTCCTTACTAAAAAATAAAAATGTACCACCCTTGGGTCTCATCTTTTATTTGAAGTGTATTTCTCATAACTATGATACATGCATGGGGTTCAGGTTGGACTCTATCACTAACACCATCTTAGAATGAAAACTGAGACATAGAGGTATTATTTCTAAGCCTAATAGTTTAAAATGTATCATTATATAGGTCTAGAAATATAATTCAGGTCAATAACTCTGTTAATAATATTCGCAGTACAGAAGTAAACTAGCCCTCCCACCCTTTATCCACCCCAAACATACACTTCCTCTTACTATCATTCCATAGGCTTTTGCTGCTGTCCACAGCAATGAAAGCAAAGGGATGTTAATTTTCTGGAAACATGGTTATCTTTTCTCATTCTTCTCCTACCCAAGAATGTTACAGAGTTTATCTTTTTCTAAATCTTCAATTCCAAAAACCTTATCATTTTTCCAACTCTAGCCCCAGTGACCACCCAACATGGAGTTGGTAGTCTGTTTTCTGAAGTGGACCATGCTCATCACTAATAAATCTTTACATGGCTGTTCTTCCTAGGACACCCTCCCTTTTCCTCTGTGTCCAAACTCCACCTGCATGTTAGGAGTCAGCCCTTGTCCGCCCTCTCTTGTAGCCTTCCCCCAAGGTCTCTACCTCTTATCGATCTCCCCTCTTCAGAACCCTTTTACTCCTGGGGAATGGCACTTGCTCATTTGCATTAGTGATCTATACATTACCTTTCATGGTTAATGAAGTTTCATGTTTGCTAGTCTTGGGACTCCAGGGAGATTACAAATTCATTGAAGACAGAGATACAGTTTATTCTCCTTTTTATACCATATAGTAAATTTCAGAACAGAACTAGCACAGGGATTGGCAAAGAATAGTGCTTGATAAATATTAACATTAATTCAACTATTTAAATAGTTGAAAGATGAGAACGATCCTCAAGTTCAAACTTTAAATTTGTTTATGATGACCATCATGCCATTGAACCTGTTTTAATTCCTAGTCAACCTATTCAATACAGCAGAATGAAGAATCATCAAATACTTGTGCCTCAATCTACCTACACTCTTTCAATAACAATAATCAAAATTTTCCTCCATCAAAGTTAGTTAGCTTCACAAAAAGGCAGAAAAATTCTATTCTGTATTATGGGCAAGTAGAAAAGCAGCTACATCTTTTGTTTACTGCTTCAGGTCTAAATTCATTTAACAGCTATCTGTTGAAAACCTACTAGGTATAAAACATAAACCTGCTAAGGACCAAACACTTTCATCCTATGATTCATTCCTTTGTGCCTGTAAAACCTTCTAGTCTTCACAGGTCCTCTATTAAATCCAAATACACTAGAGAGAAGAAACATTTTGAACAGCTTTTGGGTAACACCTTTAGCAGGCTCATTTGACCACTGTTGGAGTGCAAGAATAGCATCTGGAAAGCCAGGAACAGAGACAGCATTGAAGGCTAAGTACTAAAGATGAACCTCACCTATACCCTGCCTGGGGAATACCCAAATTCCTTTCCCTAGCAAAGGGCACGGGCATATTCAATTCTCTCTCATCTCCCCATCTCTGTATTTTTCTGGAACCAGTCATCAAGTTTTCTTCAACTCTGGGATATAAATTTTTTGAAGGGCTTTCAACCTAAGATAGATCATAGCTAGAAAGGCAATTTCCGAAGTGGCCCAAATAAATTCAAGCACAAGTATTTTCTACAAATGTGATTCTAGGCAAAAAAAAAAAAAAGCTCTTATTTCTTTGTCATCCTCAATAGCTTACTTAAGCCTTTGTCCTTGTTTAAACAATGCTTTTTGAGACTGCAAGCAAATATAATTCTTTTGTCTAAGAGGAAAGAAGTAGAATTTTTTTTTATTTCACCAAGGAAAAGCTAAAATTTCATAAAATACCAATGCAAATATCAACACATGTAATGTTCAATTAGGTGGACTAATATGAATGATCAGGTCAAGGGAATGTCTGTGAACCAGCTTTTTAAGATTTTCATCCTCATCTTGAAGTATTGAGCTATGAAGTTTTGCTGCCCTCTTGAGGAGAATCAGAAATCATGACATCTACTAATTCAGTACTTTTTGACGTTCTCATTACATTAGGCTTACTGGAACTGATTAAATTGCTGACCATATTAATCAAGTCACAAATTAAAATAATTTATGCAATATAAATTGTCTTTTAAAAATTTCAAAGAACTTATAATCACTACATTATTGAATTTTGAAACTAATCAATACAAAGTTTGGGGCCACTATTTGCCCTTTATGGACAACTACATGGGATAATCATTTACTCAAAGGAATTCAGAAAGTATATGCCTGACTTATAGTCCTGAATTCCCTATATAAAATGCAATGAATAACTCAAAAAGAGGAATCATTCAAGTTCATTACAAGCAAATTTATTCCTTTTCTTGTAGGTGAATTTAAAATTTTACAGATGATAATATATTAATGTTCCTATAATTTAAATCTTTCTCTCAATCTTTGACAGTAAAGAAGCACAACCCATAAGAAGTAGTTCCCTGTTTATTTATTCAACAAGCATGTATTCAAAGCCTTCTATGTGCTTTTTATGAATAATTACAAAGGGCAGTTGAGAAACCAATAAATTATTTAATTTTCTTCTGTCTGCCCTCCAATACTTCAAGTGTGTGACCCAACTTACACTCTGCATGAAAGCTGGATATCAGAAAACTGGCCTAGGTGTCTTTATGTTTACAAATTCTCCACCTGAGAAATCAAACAATTAACATACATTAAGAACTCTCTGGCTCGGCGCCTGTGGCTCAATCTGCTAAGGCGCCAGCCACGTACACCTAAGGTGGCGGGTTCAAATCCCCAGCCCGGGCCCACCAAACAACAATGATGGCTGCAACCAAAAAATGGTCGGGTGTTGTGGCTGTCACCTGTGGTACCAGCTACTTGGGAGGCTGAGGCAGGAAACTTGCTTGAGCCCAGGAGTTGGAGGTTGCTATGAGCTGTGATGCCATGGCACTCTACCCAGGGGAATAGCTTGAGGCTCCATCTCAAAAAAAAAAAAAAAAGAACTCTCTGCCTGTTGATGGGACGGCAAACTAATACAGCCTTTTTGGAAAGAAGTAAAGAGAAGCCTCAAAAAACTCAAATTAGACATCCCATTTGATCCTGCAATCCCACTACTAAGTATCTACCCAGAAGAAAAAAATTATATCATTATAAAGACATTTGCATTAGATTGTTTATTGCGGCTCAATTTACAATCGCCAAGATGTGGAAACAACCTAACTGCTCATCAACCCAGGAATGGATTAATAAACTGTGTTTTATATATATGCCATGGATTACCATGAAGCTGTAGAGAAAAGATGGTGACTTCACATCTTTTGTATTAACCTCGATGGAGTTGAAGCACATTCACCTTAGTTAAGTTTCTCAAGAATGGAAAAGCAAATATCCAATGCACTCAATACCAATATAAAGCCAGCAGACAGTCTAATCACCCCCACACAGGAGGAAAACTCATTTCAATTCAAGTTGGCGAAGAGGGAACAAGGCAGGGTTTTAGAGTGCTCCCACGGAATGGGCACAATGTTGGGGTATATGGCACACCTTTTGGGTGTGGGACACAACTACAAGAGGGACTCTACCTAACAAATTCAAATATTGTACCTTGGTTGTTTATGCCCTCACATTAACCTGAAATTAAAAAAAAAAAAAAGAAAGAAAGAAAGAAAACTCTGCCTGCAACGTTTAAAATTTTTAAACTCGTGAGAATTGGGAGTCAACTTCCAGATTATGCGCCAGTCACTGCTTTACATGCGTTGAATTACCGTGCCAAGTGACCACTAGAGGTCGCATCGCGTGAGATTTTCTGAAGCAGCCCCTCTGAAACTGTAGCACCTGGATTGTCCTCAGAGCTTTCTTTCCTTTCTTCCACCCCACACAAGTGCTGGCTTCCTGTCCCTTGAATTTAGTGGCCCAGACTGACTGCCTGCTAATTACTATTTACTCTGAACTTCACAGTCTCTTGGGCTCCAGACTATTCCTCTTGTAATTCCTGCCCATAGAAATCTTAACCCTGAGTCCCAGCTGTATTTACTAACTCAGACTACAAGCTTAATGAGTGAACATTGATTGCTGCCTTTGTCTTCTCATGTAGTGTTTTTCTAACAGAGCCAAACAAAGAAAATCTTTGTGGCAATACAGTAGAGTGGTTAAAAGTGCACCTCGTTGATTTTACTAGGTGGATATGCTGATGTACAAAAAAGAAAACAGACTTTTAATTTCTCTGGAGTCATTAGGCTTACAGTGATTAAGTTACTGACTATATTAATCAAGACACAAATTAAAATAATCTTTGCAATACAAATTGTCTTTTAAACATTTCAAAAACTTACAATCACTACATTTTTAAACTTTGAAACTAATCAATATGATAGTTTCGATGAAATTATCACATTAAGTATTACTGCTTTTTTTACCATGCTTACGCTCAGCTAAAAAGTCCTCCGGTCTCTTTTAGATGATAAAAAATAAAAGCCCAGTACAGACTAATTACATAACTGTGATCTTCATTTCAAGTAAAATCTCTTTCTGTCCCAGCTTCAGGCTTGGGTGCCAGTAATAGGCAAACAGGCTGAAGCTAGCTTCCTTTCTCTTCTTTGCTTCCCACCTCTCTTGCTAGCTAAGGCCCAGAGAAGAGGCTTTGGCGGGAAACTGCACATCTCTTACTTGGTAATACAGTTGTGATCTTGTAGCATTGCCCTCTGCTCTCTAAAGACTGATTCTTCCTTAAAGGGTTTTGGAGGACAGGCCTGCAGAGACCTGCTCCCTGGAATGTACCAACTACCCTTCCTCCGGCAGGCCACTTGCTGCTCTTCCTTGCCTGCCCCTGGGCTTCTCTGGCTATTTCCCTCTTGAGTCCCTTCACCCTTCAGCCATGCCCCCTAGATTGGATGCAGGTCAGCTGTCCATCTTGCATTCACAGAGCTTTCAAGGGAATCAACACAGTGGTTCTCCTCGTGGAAGTGCCTTGCTCCCGGACAGCTCCCTGCATGATGCTGTGGGGCAGAGGCTCCTCCAGCCACAGCCTCTGACCTGTAACCTCCTCAGGAATGAGTCAGCTGTGAGTCCCTGTATCTAACTCAATCTCCAAAAAGGCTCAAGCATTCCTCAACATTCTTCTCCAATTTCAAAGAAAGGAAGTGGAGGACAGCAAACCAAGGACACTGCCCAAAGCATTCCTGACTCTCAGCTCTTCAACCTGTTTTGAAACTTTAGTAGGTGACTGTCTAATCCTGATCTTTCTAGTACCACAGGGCTAATTTAGCACCTTTTTTAAATGTAGGAGTACTTAAGACCCAGTATTTCGTTCTTGGCCTTTGAGTCTTTGGACAAAACACCAATAAGGGAAAATGTATATATGACGCCAAACAATTAAGCTCCCAAAATCATCCTAGAAAAAGTGCTATATACCCCATTGCTGAATATTACTATGGTCACCTTCAAGGTTCTCCTCTTGGGAAGCTGTGCATAGATACCTGCACCTAGTCCAGCCTCCAAAGCAGTTTTGGAACTCTCTGGAATGGCCATCAGAGTTGTCTTTATACAAGGTATGACAATCAAGTTCATGAATTCATCCTAGAAAAACTACTTTGAAGTGTGGACTAGGGATTGGCATTGGTGAATAGCTTCCCAAGGGGCCTACCTTGAAGGTGACCATACTGATGATATCCAGCAATGGGGTGTATAGCACTTTTTCTAGATGAGTTCGCAAACTTAATTATCTGACCTCATAATGTCCTGTGTGACCTTAAACAAATTGGCTGTAACTTTCTAAAATTTATTTTATAATATGAATCTATAAAATAGAGTCTGTAGCACCATAGGGCAGTTGTAAAAATACAGTGTGATAATGCATATTTTTAAAGAAAAGAGGTAGAATAGGAAAATAAATATGCCTTACCTCATGGAATACCTTCAGGAGCTGACTCCTGAATGGTCAGTGCATTCAGACCTCACAGGGAAGGCCACTCCATATTCCCAACACCCACTACAAAACTTGTTATTGTATAATTTTCACATAACCAGCAATAGCATTATCATACCCCATTAGCAATGTGAGGGTTAGAATAACCCCTTATTTAACATACCTCTCATATATATATGCTAGTAAATTCTAAACCACATTTATCAGCCCATTTTGAGCATCTCCTGTGATTCTTAGGCCTCTCCTGTCTCATGGGGCATTGGCCACTTGCTGTGTAGTACAGGCAGTCCCTGGGTCATGAGCTAAATAGGTTCTGTAGGTTTCTTCTTAAGTTGAATTTGCATGTAGGTTGGAACAGGCATATTTATCTATTACCTATAATAGCCTCCATCTGTAAGTGCAAGTCAGATGTCCTATGCTTGTAACTCAGGGATTTGCTGTAATAACTTCTGTTTGCAAGTGTGACTTGTACATACGTTGGATGTTTGTAATGTGGGGGACTGCCTGTAATTGCAACCACATCCCAGCAACAAATACCAGGCTACCCAGCTGTCCAGAGTCTCTGGCTCTTCCTATCACAACTAACACACTGGTATGTCACTTTGAATTTGCTTCTTATCTTTCCCTGTGTCACTTCTCCTTTCCTTCATTCTAACTGCACTAGGATGTACCTTTTAATTATTATCACTTTAATTTTGCCTAAAATGTTTTAAAAAAATCAGATATGAACTAAGAAACCAGACATTGCATTATATTTCATAAGTTTCTCTTTATTGTGGGATGAATCCAGATAATAAATCAACTGATTTATACTGTTTCTTGAGAAAGCATAGAAATTAGGGGTTTGCACTGAGATAACGGGGGAAGGCACTAAATGTTTGTTACTAATCACAGCATGACTAATTTAGACAGCTGCTGCATGCATACTGCACTCACCCAGCCCAGATCAACAACATCTCTTGCCTAGACTTGTACCAAAAGTTCCTAACTGGTCTCCCTGATTCTACCCTTTACCTGCTTCAACACATTCTCCTCCCTGCTGCCAGAATGATTCATGATCAAAATACACTACCTGCTCCAACAAAAAACCCCTTAAATTCCAGTGCCTAACGCAACATCTGCTTACTTCTCACTCAAGTCACAATTCAATGAGAGATGGAGGAGGGATGAGCCTGTGTTCCACCTAATCTTTTAGAGACCCAGCTTCCTTCCATCTAGTGTCTTCTCAGCCCCCAGAGCTTACAGCCCTATTCTAGGTCCTCAGCCTCCTGCCTGCCATAGAGCAAAGAAAGAAAGGAAGCATGGAAGATTGTACCCGAGAGGCAGACACCCATCCTGTAAGGGCACACACAAATCCTGCCCTACACCCCTTGCGATGGTTAATGTTATGTGTTAACTTACAGAATGTTTTTGAATGATATTGAAATTCAAATCAGTGAACCAGGAGTGAAACAGAATGCTCTCCATAATGTAGGTGAGCCTCATTCATTCCACGGAAGGCCTAAATAGAACAAAAACACTAGCCTCCAGAGCAAAATCTTTGCTCTGTGCTGTTAATTCTTTAACAAACTGCCCTAAACTTCATGTGTATCATCAACACTCCTGAGTCTCAGCCTGACAGCCCACACTGAAAATTTTGGATTGACCAGCCTCTATAATTGTATGAGCCAATTCCTTATTATAAATCTCTTTCTATCTACCTATGTACCCAACGTATCTATCTATCTATCCGTCCTATTGGTCTTGTTTTCCTGGGAAGCCATGACTAATACATCCCCTGGCCCACAAATCAGACAGACGATCTGTGACTGTAAGAGATCTAGGAAACTGGCTTGGTTGTAGGCCCAGGAAGAAGAGGAGAGGCAGCAACGCTTTCTACAATGGACTTCTGACCATACAACTTCCCTGTATTAAATCCAGGAGAGGCTTATTTTTAAGTCGCTGGTTCTTGAAATTCTTATCTTTGTCTATGTCTCCTTTGAGGCACTGACCCTCTCTCACTGGCATCATACACTGATGAATTTCCTCTGATGAATCTCACTTTCTGTTGCCGCCAGGCCTTCCTTATAAACCTTTAATCATATGTGCATTAGCTTCCACTTATCAAGGATGCACTATCTGCCAAGCACTGCCCCCAAAACTTAACATACATTTTCTCATTTAATTCGTACAACAATCCTGTGAGGTAAGTATTATAACTACTTTACAAATGAAAAAATTATAGCATAGAGTAGTTGTGTTATTTAACCAACGTCAGATAGAAAATAAATAGTAAAAATAATTCAAACCCCTCTCTAACTTGAAAACTCCCCTAACCCCCAGTTTTTCTTTACCATACTCTACCACCATCATCTTCTTCATCTGCTCAACACCTGTTCATCCTTATGATATCAATTTGAACCTCTTTTCTTTCAGGAAACATTTATAACTGTATAGAGATCATTAGCTCTATCTGCTAAAGTTTTCGTGGAATCCTTTATTTCTCCTATAATAGCACATTTATTGTAACTATTTAAATAATAGTCCATCATCTCCTTTAGACTTTAGGTATAGGGCTGGCAGAACTATAATTGCACACATAAAAAAAAATAGGAAGACAACAAAAGATTTCAGTTACAATAGTAACAAGAAGATAAAATAAGTAGGGTGCTAAATATCACTCATTGGCCCAGATCTACTCTTTACTTTGTACTCTGGGAGGTTGCTATTTGTGAGCCATATCAGTAGTCATCTTTGTCCTCTGGACTTGTTGGGTTTGGCCAGTAGGAGGCATTCACAAGTAGTTTGATGACGGGAGAAGAGCATGGCTATGGTGCCTTCTCCCTGGGGGGTCTGTGTCCCTCTATAGAAAGTCACAGCTCCTACAGGGCAGCCTCTTCTGCAAGCTCTCCCTCTGCTCACTAGTATATTCTCCAACCTTGTACAACTCATTGCTATCAGGAATCCCAGGACATTCCACTGTCTGTATTAGTCAGGGTAATTTAGAAAAGCAGTATAGTGTATACCTATAATATAGTATATCTCTATGTAGTATATATCTATACTCAAATGAATATATATGTATATACTGGTATATAGATACATGAGAAGAAATTTACTGTAGGAATTGGCTCACTCAATTATGGACATTGAGAAGTCCTGAGATCGCCCATCCTCCAGCTGACCTGAGAATCTATGGGGACTTCTAGTGCAAGTACTAGAGTCCTAAGACCAGAGAACTTGGACTTCTGCTGTCCAAAGGCAAGTGAAGGAGGGTGCCACAGTTCCCAGGGAGAGAGAAAGAATTCACCTTTCCTCCAACTTTTTGTTCTAGCTGGTTGAATGATGCCCACCCACATTGGTGAGGGTGGATCTTCCTTATTCAGTTGCTGGTTTAAATGCTAATCGCATCTGGAAACAACCTCAGAGATACACCCTGAAATAACGCTTTCCTAGCTTTCTAGATATTTTTAATCTAGTCAACCCAAGTCAGACAGCAATAGTAAATAGTCAAAAAATTCAAAGCCCTCATCTAACTTGAAAATGCCCTTAACCCCGACACATAAAATTAATCATCCAACCAGGAGAAATCACTCTGAGTATTGGTGATTTTGTAAAATACATGTTTGGTCTTTGACCCATTTCCTGACATACAGATCCTAAAACCCTTAGACTCTTAGGAGTGCTAACAGTGTCTTTTTTATGCTGAAATGACTGGTGACTGGCAGCCCCTAGGTAGCTTCAGGATGGGGACTGGTCACAGGAAGACCAAAGCAGAACTAGAAAATTGGGGTGTTTCAGCCCCACCTCCCCCATGGCACCACAGAGAAGGGGCAGGAGCTAAAAGATTAGTTAATCACTAATGGCCAATGACTTAATCAATCAGATCTACATGACGTCAACACCATCTGTTATCAGTTTTGTAAATCTACCGTTTTGTGCCTAAGAATCATGATTTTTTTTTTTTTTTGCCATTTACATTCTGGTTTTCTGGTTGCCATCACGAACACTATCTGTTGATGTTCTTTTTGGAGTTATTTTTCATAAAGAAATATAGTCTTGATACTCCATCCATCATCATCTTCATAGGAACAAGCATTGCTGAAACAGCCTCTACAAACTAAAAATGCTACACGGTATTCTAGCCCTGAAAAAAGGGAAAACTTTTTGCAAGTTGGGGGAAGGGTACCAGTAGACTCTATCTTGAGGCATAAGGGCACTAAATTTGGCAATTTGGCGCAATGAATGCACAAACAAGCTTGGGAGCCAGGCAGACACCGGTTGGAGTCAGCCAATTGCCAGCCCCATGACCATCTTAAGGCATAGTTTCTTCATCTATAAATGGACATTTTAATAGTCCATCTCTTACAGACCTGTCACAACAAACAAGATAATGCATATAATGCAATTTCCCAAGTTTCTGGCACATAGTTAGGCTGATAAAACGTTAGCTATTTTTGTTTTATTGCTATGGGAAATGGCAGAGACCAGGAAATGAAATGGGAGCTGACATTATCCAAAACACTAGAAAACAAGCCAAGGGTGAATTTATGAAATTGTTGGTCAAAACATTTGTCTGTCATTTTTGACAAATTGCTAGAGGGATGCTGAGAACTATAGACCAATGACTAACTTTAGTGCCAGAAAAGTTGGCAGACTGTAATGAAGTTCTGAATAAAGAGAGAAATATGTACATATACCCACAGATTTAAAACCACCTAAGAAAATGGCAACATGGTTTCTATAAGAACGACCCTTCCTGGCTTGGCACCCGTAGTTCAGTGGTTAGGGCTCTGGCCACATACACCAGGGCTGGCAGGTTCGAACCCAGCCTAGGCCTACTAAACAACAATTAATGACAACTTCAATTAAAAAAAAAAAAATAGCCGAGTGTTGTAGTGGACACCTGTAGTCCCAGAGACTTGGGAGGCTGAGGCAAGAGAATCATTTAAGCTCAAGAGTTAGAGGTTGCTGCGAGCTGTGACACCACAGCACTCTGCCAAGAGTGATATAATGAGACTCTGAAACAAAAAAAGAATGACCCTGCCTGACTTCAGCTATTACCAATACATAACCAAATATTTAATCCCACATGGAGATATAAAATGACATTTACAGAGCAATTATAGATGCAAGAATAGCTTGTGCAGAACGTGTGTTCAAGGAGTGCAAATCTGGGCCCACAGTCACATGTGCAAGAAATAGAGCTTTATCTTCCTGAATTCAAGTCATTATCTATTTCAAATTCCTACTCAGAAACTAGGATGCAGTCAAGTCAAGCCTCCTCTCCCAGATCTGCTCCATCCCTTAGATCAGTGTGAGGGAAGTGAAGCAGGATCAGTAATAAATGGGCAGAATCAGTACCAGTGTCCCTTTTAGCCACATCATAGCCTGAGACAAAAGGAAAACTTAGTAATACTGATACTGTTTTTCCTTCAAATTTTGATATTTTGTGTGATTTCAAACATGGCATTAGTATATTATCTATCCTGATTACTGAGTTTTTTGGCACCACATTAAATTTTGCACTCAACGTTTGTAACTCATTGACTTTACCTCAATACTAACCCTTCTCCTCCTTCTTTTCCCTGGAATCAAGTTTTAATTCGGGAGTTATAGAGTTACGCCAAGATATCAGGGTGAAGAGAGTGGGCTGGAGATGTGGTGTTGTCATCTATGGATGGTAGAGCATTTGTGATGCAGGCTGCCTATCCTGTCCAAGGTCAGTGATCCATGCAAGCTGCAGACACATCATCATTTGGACTTGACCTCAGAACCCTTCGAATTTGATCCTTTTCAATCACTGTGATATGGTTTAGATGTTTGTCTCCTCCAATGTCATGTTGAAATTTGATGCCCAATGTCAGAGACAGGGCTGAGTGAGAGGTGTTTGTGATATGGGGTCAGATCTCTCATGAATGGCGTGGTGCCCTCTGTGTAGTAATGAGTGAGTTCTTGCTTTATTAGTTCACTCGAGAGCTGGTCGTTTAAAAGAGCCATCCTTCCTCTATTGATCCCTCCCTTGTCATGTGGTATTCCAGCTCCCTTGCCATAAGTGGAGGCATCCTGAGGCCCTCACCACAGCAGATGCTCAAACCAAGCTTCTGGTACAGCCTGCAGAACCGTGAGCCAAGTAAACTTCTTTTCTTCATATATTACCCAGCCTCAGGCATTCCTTTAGTTTACACCAATGCAAAGCAGAGTAATACACAGTGCTATGCTCATTTCAAGGAGTCAAAAACCTTCAACCTGCTCTCCAAACCACTCTGGGGCTTCAGGTCAATTACCAGTGTTGTCTGAGATACTTTACCACCCTGTCCTGCTCTTAGATGTACAGGAAGTTGTTCTGTTCCTCCCCAAAGCACAAAGAGACAGGCAGGAACCCTAAAGGTTGGAGGAGGCCCATCTTCCTGGATTCATCACATAGCTGATTTTATCCTGGATATAAAATTTAAGACTGGTAGGTCCTCAGTAGCCCATCTGCTTTCTCAGGTTGTATCTGGGAAGGTGGGCACAGGTCCACCCAGGTGCTGCTATGTGTTAACAACAGCTCTGTGGGGTGGGATCTGGGGACCGGTTTGTCTAACATTTGTCTATTTCCATAGAGTAAAACTCTCACCCAGCTGACTTCAGGTTACCAATGTGATACCAACAAGCTCACAAAACTTCTAAAAGTTTACCAGTTGTACCCGATCCAGCACATGACAGCACATTTCACCTCCATTATCAAGCCTTCAGACCTACCTGAGGGTTTGTCAGCCCCTAAGAGTGCAGTGAAGGAAGGAAAGACATCAAGCATCAGCCTCCCGTGTTCAGAGATAACCACCTCCTGATCGCCTGTTCATGTTCTCATTTTCTTCCTTCCTGGGTTCAGAGAATCAAGAAAATAAAAACAGCCCCTTATCTCATCTTTCAAACCCACCGTTTACTGCTAAATTCAAGAAATAGAATAGATTAGCCCAGAATTTAACTCTTCTGTAATCTGAATTGTCCATGTCCTCCCTACTACAAGGCAAAGAAGACAGAATGCTGGGCTGCTCATATGGAGGAAACCATTAGGAAATCTGAAAGCAAGCAAGCAAAGGTTTGTATCTCAATGTATGTTAGTCTACCACCTCATCCACGCAATCCACAAAAGGTAAGTGAAACAATAATCTCTTCTTTAACAAGTTTATCATGTATTTGCTTGACACAGATTTATTACACACCAGTACAAAAGAATAGGTGAAGTGTCAGGGACTGTGCTAGGTACTAAAATACATAAAGATTAGTAAGGCTACACAATCTTGAGTTCACAAATCTCAAATACCTTCCTTAGCTAGAATACTGGCTAAGATTATATACATATAATAACATGTATATTATAATAATACGTGATAATATATCTATACATACATGCTATGTTTTTTATAAACCATACAATATATAAACTATATACATACTATCATAGCATATATATAACATATATAAAACTGAGAAGCTAAAACTAAAAGAAAAAAACATGTGAGTTATAAAAAGCTCAGCTTTACAGAAGAGCTGTGTTCAAGAAGAAGCTACTAGATACTGGCAATGTTCTATTTCTTTCTTTCTAACATTTTTTTTTTTTGCTTTGATATACATTATACACAGTACACCCTTCATAGTTGACCACCTCCCTACATTGACCTAAATTTTCACAGACTGTGCCTGCACCACATGTACATAGGCCTAGTTCCTTATGTGGATCAGTTTGTTACAGTTCCTTGAGTGGTCAACTTACAGAGGCTCTACTATATTACAAAATGATTGCCACGGTCTGTTAGTTCAACTACCCAGTTGCTTTATTTCTTGATCTGGGTGGTAATTACATTTGTGAGGCAATATAAAAACAGAATTCAGTCCTCACTTGCAGACCAAGGAAGGCAATAGAATAGCATGATCCAGCCTAACCAGTCTAATTAACTGAAAGAGAGAGAAAAAAAAAAAAACCCTTATATGTATATTCAGCCCATATCCATATAAGGAGGTGGCTAAACCATTTGTCTCTTGAGTAATGTTTTTCCAAGACCACTGAAGAGAGATGCTGACACCACTGATAAGCAACCTGGCTGCAAAGAAACCAAACCTATCTAGGTCTAACTAACTCTAGACAAAAAGAACCACCATGCTGACTTTCCCCTGACTTTCCCCTCATTGTAATCTCATTCACTGCTACATATCACACCTAGGGGGTGGAGACTTAACATGCTAATAAGACACACAGTGCATGAAGGGGGTGGAGACTTAACATGCTAATAAGACACACAGTGCATGAAAAGGGGGTGGAGATTTAACATACTAATAAGACACATAGTGCATGAAGCAGGGGTGGAGACTTAACATGCTAATAAGACACACAGTGCATGGGGGGGTGGAGCCTTAACATGCTAATAAGGCACACAGTGCATAAAGGGTGGGTGGAGACTTAACACGCAATGAAACACACAATGCATGAAGAAACATGTAACAAAGCAAACAGGTGCAAGAAAATCACCCCTAGGCACTTACAAGTCATCTAAGCCTCAACAAACTCTGCCCAAACACCCATCAGGGAGCCAGCCTGAGGATTTTTCCTTTGTGCTGTCTCACTTATGTTGGAACATTAGCTCCAATAGAGACTTGCTTTTGTCTCCTGTTAAGCCTCTGACTAATTTCTATTGCATAGAAAGTCCAAGGGCCTGCATCAAGTAATATTGGAGTTCACTTGATTGATAATTCTACATCTAAAGTTTCATACCCTTTTCCATATAGGTTTTTCATAATAAAAGGATGGTTTTGTGCCTTTAAAAAAATTCCCATAAATCAATACCTTCTTGGTCCCAATGGGGACTTTATATACCTCCAAATCAGTGACCCCTGGCCAGGAGGGGCAGAGGTCCTCAGTGCAGAAATACCCAGTGTCCCCAATGTGGTGGGATCAATGCATGTCAGGGAGCCACCACTCCAAGTGTACTGAACAATTGGAGAAAAATAGTGTATTATCAGGGCAGTGCCTGTGGCTCAAGGAGTAGGGCGCCAGCCCTAGGTACCAGAGGTAGCAGGTTCAAACTTGGCTCTGGCCAAAAAGAAAAAAAAATGATGTATTATCATTTTTCCAAGGAAACTCTCTAATTCCTCTTAGGCTCACCTACTTTCTAGTTAACAACTAAACTCCAAAATTCCATGGCTTCTTTTGCTTTTTATTGTGTTATTTTTTATTTTTAAAAATCCCACCTGCCTAACCAATTTTGCCATTTGAGTATATCAATTATTTTTTATACCTCTTATTTTCAGCCTGAAGCATAATCTTATTCTAGGTTTCTCAGCAAGTTGAGATGGTTTCTAATATTCCTGAGAGTTATGGTTTTAGAGCTATCTTTGAATGTTTTGAACAACTATCCACATTTAACTCTAATTTTCTTTTCTAAATATGAATCCTCCTCCTCACCAGTAGGATGTTAGATTAGATCACATTGGCTTCAATGTTTACAATGGCCTAATCTCCATCAAAAGTACATTCCCTCATGATGAATTTCCCAACAGTTCAGGATTTGGAAAACAACCACCACTTCGCTCAAACAAGAAATGACCTGTTTCTCCACATAGACCGGGGCTGTGTGTTGAGGAAGGCTGGGCCAGCAAGAACAGGCAGTGACACAAAGAATCGTGATGGAGCAAGGATGTTCCCATAAACTAAAAGAGAAGAAACAATAGGGCAATCTGCCAAAATTCCTGACAAACTTTGATTCGGGAGCTTTACGAAGATGTTCAAGGGGCTTATTTCAGATTCCTGACTCAGCTAGTTACTAATAAGGTGACCTGAAGCAACTCACTCCATGGCCTGCTTCCTCATCTGTAAAAAAGAGAACAACTAATGTGCGTACTACTTTTGAGGTTTTTATAGGACTATGGTAATATATGTTAAGCGCTTGGTAAAATTTCACGAAATTTCACAATAAAATTAGTTGTATATTTCATAGGCCTATTTTGTTGGCAATTTACTACAGAAACCAGTAAACCCAGAAACCCAGTCTGTTGGGACAGAAGTCTTGTGCATACTTTTAGGTGCTAAAAGAAACAAGCAGTTACAGCCAACCTACAGATTCCGTCTAGAGCATACAAGCACATAAGTCCACTTACTTCATAAAATAATTGATTATAAGAATGCTATTTTTAAATTGCTTTGAGTACAAATTCTAACGCATACCTCTAAAACCCACAGAAGTACTCAAACAGCACATTGGGGAAGACATAAGAAGGGAACTTTTATATTTTACTGTTCTGGCTTTGCTTTCATGGCTCAGATCTTCAGCTAAGCTGTTAAAGCAAACTCTCATTACGAAGCTCCGCATCTTACCAGGACCGGAGAGGGGTCACAGACCAATCAATTAAGAATCAGAAATTGAGTCTCCAAGCCCTTTCAGTCCTTGAGATAGTTTCACTTCACTCTAACTCTCAATGGTTGGTGTAACCATACTCCATGGATTTTGCTACCTAATATTTCAGAATAACAAGAAGACATTTTAAAACTCCACTCAACTCCTGCCTGATTTATTAGCCCCCACTTAGGAATGCTGCTCAGGGTATGAACAAATAGATTCATTCTGTTCCCCTCGCTGCAGCCACCCGTTCTCTCCTCTTGGTTCCCTTCCGCCTTGCACATTAACATTCATCTTTATTTCCAGAGATTTCCTCAAATCACAAGTCATTAAATAATATTTGGAATTTCAGTTGACTCCACTGAAGGAAAAGGACAGAAATCCTTGTATCTCTGCCATTTCTATCATTATCTGGAAATATCCTCCCTCAGAAAAGAGGGAACTGGCAGAAAAAAATATGCTCTCCCATTAAAATAATTCCTCTTCATCATAAATCACCACATGCTACTTCATGACACCGCTGTGCTCCTTACTACATAATTGACTCGGTAACTTACTCCCCTTCTTAACGCTCTTCTAAAGTCCTTCTCCTGACTCAACCACCTACCAGAGAAACTTCTCGACAACTTCTCTTCTAGACAGTCCCATTACCCTATCACACCACTTTTCAATTTTTTCTTAATTTTTATCCCAATATAAGTTTTAAATATTCATTGCTTATTTTTAGTAATTTTTGTTTATATTCATGCAAGATATTTTGAGCTGAACAAAGTCAGGGATATTTCCGCCCTGCCCACCCTTGTGGCCCTGTGCCTAGTTCAACACCTGACACATAATAAGAACCGTAATGGGTGTGGGATTGTGTCCTACTTGCAAGCCAGTAAGTTTGTAAGTTTCATTGACACAAGAGACTCTGGTTCAGAGAAGAACAGTTCAGGAATCACAACAACAGTAGGAGCCAGAATTTTAACATTTTTGCACCAGTTTTTCAAGCTTAGAGTCTAGAGAGTAACAAAAAGAGGACCAGAGGACCCCTGTACATGGCCAGACAATTAAGTTCACGAACTCATCACAATTAAGTTCACGAACTCGTCCTAGAAAAAGTGCTACATACCACATGCTGAATATTGTGATAGTCACCTTCAAAATACTCCCCTTGGAAAGGTACACACTGATGACAATACCTAGTCCACCCTTCAGAGCAATTTTGGAACTCATTTTCTGGAATGGACAACAGAGCTGTTGTGGATAGAAGATCTGACAATTAAGTTTATGAACTCACCACTGTGTGCTTATGTTGGCAGCACTGTACACACAACCCAGTAAGGTTTCATAACTTGTTATATCAGTGTCTCACAGCCGTGTAGTGGTATCTTGCTGAATGGTGTTCATTAGTATTGTTGCATGTTTTTCTGTGGCATACAATGATAGCTGTGACAGTCATTTCAGAAAAAGAGTTCCAGAATTGCTGAGAAGGGGGGACTGGGTGCTGGCATTGGTGCATGGCTTCCTCACTTCACACCCCCAACTGGGTCAGACCACAGGGGCATCCCCAGGAATGGGGTCCAGTGGAATCCGCTTGGCCTTTCTCAACCACAAAGGTCACAGCAGGGGAGGCGGCTGCTGGTTTCCCAAGTGATCACTTCCAATGCATTTTTTCATGGAATCATTGTCAATACTTCTCGTTTGGCTCTTCTACTTTGGGTGTCATATTTTAAGTATTTCATGCATCATAACAGGAACTTCGAAGCAAATCTAAGGGGCTAATCTCTCTTCTTCTAGGAAAAATGCATTCTGATTTCTAAATTTAAAAAGAAACTTTGGAAATGTACGCAAACAGGAGCCTGCTTAATATATGGAACTTCCTATTTATTTATGTATTTTATATTTGTGGAACTATCTCCACCAGAGGGCAGCAAAAAATTTTATATGTGAAATACAGAAATGAAGAGGAAAGCTGTATCCTTACTTGTTGATAACTAGGAAACTATTGGAGTCTTAGCAATATTACTTCAAGTGTATGTAAAAAAAAAACTTGAAAATGTATCTCTTAAGATTAAAAAGGCAAGACTGTTCTTTTATATTTAGATGATTTCAGTATTATGGAATAATATAACCATAAGGCTAAAATTTCACTTTACTTTAATGTCTTAATACTTTCTTTTTTTGTGGGGGGGGGGAGACAGAGCCTCAAGTGGTCACCCTGGGTAGAGTGCTATGGCATCATAGCTCACAGCAATCTCCAATTCCTAGGCTCAAGCGATTCTCCTGCCTCCACCTCCCTGGTAGCTGGGACTACAGACACCCGCCACAATGCCCAGCTATTTTTGGTTGCAGCCATCGTTGTTGTTTGGTGGGCCCAGGCTGGATTCGAACCTGCCAGCTCAGGTGTATATGGCTGGCGCCTTAGCCGCTTGAGCCACAGGCACTGAGACAATACTAACTTTCATATTAGGTTAATCTCCAGTTAGTTGCTCACTGATCCATTTAACATATATTTTTGAACACCTCTCATTTCCAAACCACTGGGCTAGTATCACTTTTAGGCATGACCTGAGGAATACAAACATGACTTCCTGCCTGTCCCACTGTATCAATTCGGATTCTCCAGAGAAACAGACACACTCAGATACGTATGTATACATGTATATTGTGTACATACATATACCTACACATGTACATATACAAACATGTATATGTGCAGAAAGAGATTTGTTCTAAGGAATTGGTTCACACAGCTGTGAGGAACGGCAAATCTGAACCCTGTCCAGCAGGCAAGCAGGCTAGAAATTCACATAGGAGTTGATACTGTAGACTTGAAGCAGAATTTCTTCTTTTCTAGGAAATCTTAGTTTTTTTGCTCTTAAGGCCTTTGCCTGATTGAATGTGGCCTACCAAATTACCAAAGTTAGTATCCTTTACTGAAAGTCAACTGATTATAGATGTTAACTATATCTACAAAATTCTTTTATAGTAATATCTGATTAGCATCCAATTACATAACTGGGTACTATAGCCCAGTGACAAATATAATTAACCTTTACAGTGCCCCCAGTACATTTCTCCTGTCCAGATGCTGTATCCCTATAATAACACCTTTGGAAAACCATGCTTTGAATCATGAATTACATGAAAACCATGCTTTTAGTCATGAATTACTTGGATTGCATTTGGAAGATTATATATAATCTTCTAAAATGCATACACCCTTAGTAGGTTAATGCGCCTACTTAGACACCAATGTGGGAGTGCCAGGTTATTTTGTACACATTTCTCCAAACAAAGGAGATTCTGTGTCTTTCTGAAAGTACTAAGTAGCAGGAGATTCTAAAATGCTAAAAGGGAAGCTGTGAGTCACCTTCAACAAACCACCAATTTCCTATGATGTCCTCCTCCAAAAGTACCATATTTTTGGCTTACGGTGAGAAAATACATCGTTTTTGTTGTTTTTAGAAACAGCATTTACCTTGTAACACAGCAACTAAATAAAAACATAGCACCTGAATCCCTAACCCTTGTTCAATGTGCTATTCCATTTAAGATATTTTGCTTATTGTACTTCAACAAAATGGTTCCCAAAAAGAATGTATAACCCGTCTCTAATGCTGAGGAAATATGAGACAAATTTAAAATGGAAAACATTCTATTCTATAAAAGGTAAGACTAGATTCTTTAAAAATATCAATGTCATAAAAGATACAAATTAAAGGAAAAGATAAAGGAGACTAAAGAGAAACAATAATTAAAATCAGTGTATGCTTCTAGACTAAATACTGAAAAAAAATATCATGAAGGATAGTTTGGGGTCAGTTCATAGACTGGAATGCAGACAGTGAATTGAGTAGAGGTGAGGAATTTACTTGGTTAGTTTGAAAACAGTACAGTGGTCATGCAGGAGCATGTCCTTATTATTAGGCAATGATCAGGTTCCAGGAAAAATATAAAAACTAAGTGTTAATATATATATTATTTATATATATATATATATGAAGAAAGAACAAGAGATGAAGCAAATGGGTTAAAACGTAGGTGAGGCTGAGTAAGGAGCCTGCTGGTGGTCTTTGTACAGACAAAAAAACTAGAAAACTAACAACTTTTCTTGTCTTGAAATTATTTCTAATAAAAATTAATTTAAACATTTGGCAAAGATAGCTATGTTCCACTGTAAGAAATGTAGTCACATGCTTTAAGTTGATAGTGACACTGCTTTAGGAAATCCATATGAGTATGGTATTAAACGTGAAAGTTGTTCAAAAAGTAGGTGCAAAATAGATCAGTGAATAATCAGCTGGAGAGTCCACTAATATGATCAGGGTTATACGTAGCTTATATCACATCACAGTCCCATATGAGTCCACAGGGAGGAAGGCAAGTTTCTGTCTCTCACGCATAATTCAGGGATCCGGGGTCCTTCCCACCAAAGGCTGTATTCTCCTTTGAATTTATAAGTCTTAGTAGGGAATAGCAATTGTCTGGATTCTTTTCTAACAAACTCTCACAAACAAGGACTAGCCACACTTGGTAAGTGATGGAGCATGGTAGTTTGAATGAAGTTCTAAAGGTACTCTTTTTCTTCACATTCACTGTTTTGCTCCCTCAAACCCTCTTCTGAAGACCTTTGTGATCTCTAAAAAAAGATGGCTATATCCAGTACCCTCGGAATGAAACTAGCATGGCAAAGGTGGCATTCTAGACAGAGGACTGATTTCCAGATTTTGCTTGGCTAGACCCAGATGCCATTTTCACATAGCGTCTTCCTAGTCCAGTAACCTAAAACAACACTCTTTAACTCCAGAACATTAAAAAGATAAACTTACAGAAACTGTATATGTGCTGCAAAGTAAAGATTACATACATTTTACTGTATAGTTCATTAGTATTTATATACTGAATACAAAAAATAGATGAAATACAGAGAAATTCTAGCATTAATTTCCAGCATCTTCCTCAATAAGTTGTTGTTGAAAACCATTAGTTGAGAATGATTAAGAGAATCACCACTATTCCAGTTCAAACCAGATCTGATTTCTCTGTCTCCACCTTCATCCAATTTCTGCATATCTTTTGTTGAAAGCCACACACTGTGCGTGGTTTTATAGCCATGTACCAGAGATCACTTCCCTCGAGCAGAGCCATTACTCTCTCTATCTGCTCCTGGGCTTGCCCAATGTTCCGTTTAATATCCACTCCTAACAGCTATGCTACTAAAACAGTTGCCTTCATTGCTCTCCAGTATATCTGCAAAATGCCAGCTGCTGCTTGTCTCTGTTCTGAGCCTTAGTGTCTCTTTGGGAGTATTCACTTTGTGGCCACTCCATGTGGAGGTGATGAAGAGGTTTTCATCTTCCTCATATTTGAAGAGGAAGAAAAGCTATTCAATGAGAGCAGAGCTTAAAAGGTATCTCCTGGCAGGCAGGGATGTTGTGCGTCCTGCCCTGAAATAGCATCAACTTTTGACCCAGAAGTTGTACAAAACTAAATCTATTGGTATCAAATGGGCAACATTAGCATGTGTTATATTTTGCAATATTTCTGTAAGCAAGCCAACAAAGTATCTGGGAAAAAATTACTTTCTGAAATGTTCATAAAAAATAGATTAGCAGCAAATCCAGAATACCAGTTATTTCAAAGGAGAATTTACTTTGGCGTTTGGCAATTCGATGTTTCTGATTTCTCAGTTGACACATGTCAGAAGAAAGAAACATTTCATAGTTTTATAAACTGTGTTAATAATGTTCACATAACAGGCCCGGTGCCCATAGCACAGTGGTTATACTGCCAGCCACATATACCAAGGGTGGCAGGTTTGAACCCGGCCTGGGCCTGCTAAACAACAACTGAACAACTGCAACAAAAAAAATAGCCAGATATTGTGGTGGGCACCTGTAGTCCCAGGTACTTGGGAGGCTAAGGCAAGAGAATCGCTTGAGCCCAAGACTTTGAAGTTGCTGTGAGCTGCGATGCCACAGCACTCTACTAAGGGTGATATAGTGAAACTCTGTCTCAAAAATAATTATAATAATGTTTATATAACAAAGACTATTTGTAAGTGTTTGGTCTCAATGACGCAAGAATTTGCAAGTCTTTCATGTCAGAATACCACACCATGCTTGGAGGTAACCAGAATGATGTCTACTCATGACAAATGTAGTTCTCTGGTTTATGGTTTGGTGCATTTTTCACCAACTTTGATCTACTAATTCGGTGACTACACAACCCCAATGAGGCTAAAGCGATGGAGTTCAATTTAGCACGGATCAGTTAGAGTTTCACTGTTTTGTAATAAACACATTAAAACTTTTAGCTTGATCAGTCTTTCCACATATCCATGTCAAAAGTCACATGTGAAATCAGGCAAGATATTTATCACCACAATTTGAAAACAACTCCAAATGCATGCCCTGACCTGTGTCAAAAATACTCACTGCTGTGGGAAAGACGGCATGCTTTAACTGCTTTATAAACATCACAGCCAGCAGGGATAATTAGAACCTCTCGTGCCACTTACAATATGAATTTTCAGAACGTATACATGAGCTTTTGACTACAGTAAATGAGTTTAACCTATCACTTAAATATATATTTATTATGAGGGTCATTCTATATTACAAATGCTATAATTACAATTCATCATTCAAATAAGTACAGGAGTGTCCAACCTATTTTTTTTTCTGCCACACATTGGAAGAGGAAGAGCTGTCTTGGGCCAAATGTTAAAAAACACAAACACTAGGCCGCTCCTGTGACTCAAAGGAGTAGGGCGCCAGCCCCATAGGCCAGAGGTGGTGGGTTCAAACCCAGCCCTGGCCAAAAACTGAAAAAAAAAAAAAACCCACAAACACTAATGAAAGCTGATGAGCAAAAAAAAAGATCTGTGCATAATTTTCATGATATCCATCCCCACAGATAAGCAAAACAGGTCTCAAATAACCTGTATGCAGCCCATGGGTCACAAGTTGGATACCCCTGAGATATAGCAGTTCAGCTGATTTGACACCACCTAATCAAGGTCAATATTGCATTTCGCACTGCCTTTATTCCCTCCTCTGTCAAAACCAACAAGTGCAATAGTAAAATTCATTCAAGGATTTAGCAAATGTATAGTCAACTTTTCCCTCAGAGTAACTGACTTTAAATTTTATGAATCATCTGATCAAGGAACACTCTGCTTCTCCAAGTCTATTTTAAGTTTCTAACATAATCATAGTGTACTATGGCTATGGGTAATATGAGTCAAGTATTAAAGACATAACCTATTATATTAGTCAGACTTCTATAGAGAAATAGAACCAATAGGATGAATCTCTGTCTCTCTCTCTCTCTCTCTCTCTTCTTCCTACCCCACATGTTTCTTTCTCGGAAAGTACCTCACCCAGTTATAGACTCTATGTCCCAAGATCTTCACTCAATAATCTGGAGACTGAAGAGGGACAATGGTTTTGTTTTGGTTTGAGTCCAAAGATCTGAGAACTAGCAGAGCCAATGATGTATGTTCCAGTCTAAAGGTCATTAGGCACAGGGACCAGAAAGAGCCAGCGTTTGATTTCAAATACAAAAGCAAGAAAAGACCAATATTCTAGGTCAAAAGAGTAGAGCAGGAGGAGATCCCTCTTACTCAGCTTTTTTGTTATATTCAGGTTTTTGATTGACTGGATGAGGCTCAACCACATTAGAAAGGGCAGTCTTCTTTACTCACTTGGCCAACTCAAATGTTAATCTCACCCAGAGAACCCTCACAGACACACTCAGAATAACATTTTGCTAAATGTTTAGGCAGCTGTAGGCCAATTTGACACATTAAGTTATCTGTCATAATCCATATACAAACAAAAATATATATCACTTAAGGAGGAAATAAGATAAACACAATAAATTGGGGTAAACAAGGACAAAACAGCTTATAATTTAAGTGGTAGATTAAATGACACCTGTAATTCTTATGGCAATACAGAAAGGGAGTAATCAGAGAACCTCTGAATAACCATTGTATAATAAATGTGCTTTCATTTGTATACATGTGAGTAAGTCCAAATAACTACAGGATAAATAAAGATTGATTGTTAACCACCAAAAAGAAACAGGAAGAAAGCAGGCTCTCCTAAGCATGTCTAGGTCAATACCTACTGCCCTGTAACCAGATGCTGTGGGAACAAAACACAAATGGATTGTGTCCTCAGCAGCTTCTTGTCCCCAAACTCTCTAGTCACAGACCCACAGACAGAGCCATTTTGAGAGTTTAACACTGACTGCACCCTTCCCTCAGGAAAAGTCCAGGGAACAATTGCAGCTGTCACCCAACCTAGGAAGAACAGGTAAATCAGGATTCCTAAGGCATACCTAGGATAATACCTACTATTGCAATGGGATATGCTGTGAGGCAAAGACACAAGTGGACCACACTCCCAACAGCTTCTTACTCATACTGCTTGCCTGGAAAGGGCCCTGCCCTCTATGGTTGCAGGCCCAAAGTGCCATTTTAAGAGTTTAATACTGAACTGCAGCCTCCCCTCAGTCTGAGCTTGAGGCACTATACCTATAGCTGCCACCTGGCCAAGAAGAGATAGGGAAAACCAAGTTTTCCTAAGCATATTTAGGACCATATCCTCTGCATTGCTATAGACAGATATGGAATGGGAGACTAACTTGCCCAACCCACTGTAGCTACCAGCAACACCAACACAAACCCTTGTGGTCTCCAAGGATTGTTCCACCACTGTACTGCCCTCATCCACAGCATAACAGCTTCCCAGGGGGCTAAGAACTCACCCAGACACCAATCCCACTGCTTCTACTATTAGCTTCTAAGCAACCCACTTGGAGGCCCAAGAAGGTGCCATCTCAGACCCACCAATCCCAGTGTTGGCATAAGCTGCTCTCCAATCTAAAAACAGAAACGCTCAGCCCACTTCTCCCACCAATAGGGCCTGAAGACTGGCTCAGTTAGTTTCTAAGTTCCCAGGAAAATTTTACCACAGTATCAATTAATAATCATATCCTAACTCACCAAGCAAATCATCAATACTACTGACCCTGCATACTGCTGAAGAAAGCATAGGAAGATCATGCTTCTAAAGGCAGCTAAAATCAAAGCCAAAGTGTCCTTCTCAACCAAATAGGACAAAAATCCTATCAGGTAAAAAATTCTCCATTACAAAAGAAATTTTAAAAATTGGAAGACATGACTGCTACACCATATGAACAGATGTCAAAGGAAGAACAGAAGAAACATTAAAAAGCAAAGAAATATGAAACCACAACAACACATCAAAAAGGCTATACACCACGATTGAGTGGGTTCTATCCCAGAGACGCAGGGCTGGTTCAACAAACAGAAATCTATAAATATAACACACCAATAGAATCAAAAACAAAGACCCTATGATTCTTTCAATTGATACATAAAAGTCTTTTGACAATATCCAGCATCCTGTTCTAAAAACACTCAAGAAAATGGCCTTACAAGGAATATTCCTTTAGCCAATAAAGGCAATCTACAGCAAACCCACAGTCAATGTCATATTGAATGGAGTAAAACTGAAAACATTCCCACTCAAATGTAGAACCAGATAAGGGTGCCCACTGTCTCCACTGCTATTTAACATAGAGGTGGAAGTCCTAGCCATCTCTATCAGCCAAGAGAAGGAAATCAAAGGAATCCAAATGGGGGCAGAGGAGGTCAAACTCTCCCTCTTTGCAGATGACATGATCCTACACCTGGAAAACCCCAAGGACTCAACTACAAAGCTCTTAGAAGTGACCAAGGGATATGGCAGCATCTCAGGTTACAAAATCAATACCCAAAATCAGTAGCCTGCAAATATATGCCAACAATTGTCCAGCCAAGAACAAAAATCCAAGACTATACCTTTTACAATAGCACCAAAGAAGATGAAATACCTGGGAATATATCTAACAAAAGAAGTGAAATATCTCTGTAAAGAGAATTATAAAACATTGAGAAAGGAAATAGCAGAAGATGTCAAGAAATGGAAGAACATACCATGATCATGTCTCAGAAGAATCAACATTGTTAAAATGTACTACTCAAAACAATCTATAGATTTAATGCAATCCCCATCAAAGCAACAAGGTCATACTTTAAAGATCTTGAAAAACTAGTACTTCAATTCATATGGAACCAGGAAAAAACCTGAATACAAAATATAGTTCTTAGAAATAAAAACAATTTTGAAGGCATCATGTTGCCAAATTTCAGGTTATATTACAAGACTATTGTGATCAAAACAGCATGGTACTGGTACAAAAATAGAGACACAGATGTAAGGAATAGGATAGAGAATCTAGAGATGAACCCAGCCGCATATTGTTATTTAATCTTTGATAAGCCTAACAAAAACATGCAATGGGGAAAAGAATCCTTATTGAACAAATGGTGCTGGGAGAACATGTTATCCACAGGCAAAAGACTGAAACTGGACTCACACCACTGACAAAAATTGATTCTTATTGGATAAAAGATTTAAATTTAATGCACAAAACAATAAAAATGCTAGAAAAGCATGTGGGGAAAACACTTGAAGATACTAGCCTGGGAAAAAACTTCATGAGGAAGACCCCCCCCCTCCTAGCAATTTCAGCAACATCAAAAACAAATAACTGGGACTTGATCAAGCTAAAAAGCTTTTGCATAGCTAAGAGTACCACAAATAAAGCAGACAGCTCTCAGAATGGGGGAAGATTTTTGCATGTTATGAATCTGGCAAAGGCCTGATAACTATAATGTACAGAGAACTCAAATTAAACAATAAGCAATGTGCAAACAGAATATAAATGTCTTAACACAAAAACTAAGAAAATGCTGTGAAGGCTATGTTAACCAGTTTGATGAAAACATTTCAAATTGTATATACAACCAGCACATTGTACCCCATGATTGCATTAATGTACACAGCTATGATTTCATAAAAGAAAAAAAGAAAGAAAGAAATGTGAAAATGAAGGGCCCTCTTGAACATTCCTTGCTTGCCTTTCAGCCCCTCTTGCTCCTCCGGCCTCGCCCCTCCCCCCCAGGAATGCGAGGGACGTGCCGGACAAAGACTTAGAGACTTTCCAGAATCCCTCACCCCCCCCAGGGACGCGAGGGACATGCCAGGACGTGCCAGACTTAGAGACTTTCCAGAACCCCCCGGTTGCCCAACCGCAGCTTGCAAACCTTGCAAAATTTTCCAAACGGCCATAAAACAATTTCCTTTCCTCCTTCAAGCCCAACCGCCCTCACCTCAACCCCAACCCCTCCTTGCGGTTTTTAGCTTGAAAACCAGAATGTAACAGCGGCTCGAGGTCCTTCTCCCCGAGCGGCTGAGGGACCCTGACGCGTCAACTCGCCTCTTGCTTTTGCATCGACCTGAGCGTGGTGACTCTTCTTGGGGGCATCCATCCCTAAGGCCCCTGCTTTGGGTCTAACATTTGGGGGCTCGTCTGGGATAGCGCCCCCTAGAGGACACTACCGTTCTGGTCGGAGGTAAGTCCGGGCCCGGCGTTCTTGTCGCCTTGTCTCTTCTTTTGTGTCTCTACTCTCTAGGGCACCAATTAGGTGTGAGGGGATTTAGAAGGGACAGACGTGTCGGCACTTCTTTCCCCAGGTGCCCTGGGGGACGCCTCAGTGGCCCACTTGAGAGGAGACAGGACTAGGTCCCTATATCCTCACCTAGTAGAGACTGGCGGGGCCGGTCACTTGGAGGATGGCTGACGACTCCGTCACCCTCCTCAACCTAGTAGGCAGAGGATCCCTGCCATCAAATACTTTGCAGTGCACTTCTCCTGGCGCGCGCCTCTCTGTCCTTTGTCTGTCCTTTGTCTGGTGTCTGGTTATTGTGTATCTTGTTTTGTCGACT
>CAUYQV010027790.1:0-31053 GCA_963574575.1 Galagoides demidoff | reverse complement strand
TACTTTCTAGGCGCGACCTCCAAGTCTGAACTGTGTGCGTGTTCTTTCATTCTCCTTCTAAAGCTACTATAGCTCTCTTCTCCCTTCACACACCGAACACGCACGGTGCCGCCCTTTCTGCCGGACGGGGAAAGGCGACAGATGTCTTAGTTTGCAATCCCACCAGCAGTGTAGAAGTGTTCCCCTTTCTCCACATCCATGCCAGCATCTCTGGTTTTGGGATTTGTGATCTGGGCTAATCTTACTGGAGTTTGATGATATCTCAAAGTAGTTTTTATTTTCATTTCTCCGATGATTAATGATAATGAGCATTTTTTCATATGTCTGTAGGTCATGTACCTGTCTTCTTCAGAGAAATTTCTCTTCATGTCCCTTGCCCACCCTGAGATGGGATCACTTGTTCTTTTCTTGCTAGTACACTTGAGTTCTCTGTGGATTCCAGTTATTAAACTTTTGTCAGAGACATAACCTACAAATATCTTCTCCCATTCTGAAGGCTGTCTTCTTGCTTTACTTACTGTGTTCTTGACTATGCAGAAGCTTTTTAGTTTGATCAGGTCCCAGTTGTGTATTTTTGATGTTGCTTTGATTGCCCAGGGGATCCTCCTCATAAAATTTTCACCCATCCCGATTTGTTCAAGTGTTTTAAATATACTTTCCTCTAACACTTTTATAGATTCATGTCTTAAATTTAAATTTTAAATCCAGTGAGAGTCTATCTTAGTTAATGGTGAAAGGCGTGGGTCCAGTTTCAATCTTCTGCTGGTTGCCAGCCAGTTTGGCCAGCATCATTTGTTAAATAGGGAATCTTTTCCCCACTCAATGTTTTTAATTGGCTTGTCAAAGATCAGATAATGGTAAGTAGCTGAGTTCATCTTTTGGTTCTCTATTCTGTTCCATACATCTACCTCTCTGTTTTTGTGCTAGTACCATACTGTTTGATCACTATCAATTTATAGTATAGTCTGAGGTCTGGTTGTGTGAGTCCTCCTGCTTTGTTTTTATTTTCGAGTAACATCTTTGCTATTTGAGATATTTTCTGATTCTATTTAAAACAAAATATTATTTTTTCAAGATCCTTAAAGTATGACGGTGGGACTTTAATAGGGATTGCATTAAAATTATAAATTGCTTTCGGTAGTATGGACATTTTAACAATGTGATTCTTCCCAGCCATGAGCATGGTATGTTTTTCCCTTTGTTAACATTTTCAGCTATTTCTTTTCTTAGAGTTTCATAGTTCTCTTTATAGAGATCTTTCACATCCATTGTTAGGTAAACTCCCAAATATTTCATCTTCTTTGGCACAACTGTGAATGGAATAGAGTCCTTGACTGCTATTTCAACTTGACTATTGTTTGTATATATGAAGGCTAACGATTTATGAGTGTTAATTTTGTAGCCTGAGACGGTGCTATATTCCTTGATCACTTCTAAGAGTTTTGCAGTAGAATCCCTGGTGTTTTCCAAATATACAATCATATCATCTGTGAAGAGTGAAAGTTTCATCTTTTCTGACCCATATTAATACCCTTGATCGCCTTTTCTTCCCTAATTGCAATGGCTAAAACTTCCATTACAATGTTAAAGAGCAATGGAGACAATGGGCAACCTTGCCTGGTTCCTGATCTGAGTGGAAATTATTTCAATTTAACTCCATTCAATACTATATTGGCTGTAGGTTTGCTGTAGATGGCCTCTATCAGTTTAAGAAATGTCCCTTCTATACCAATTTTCTTAAGTATTCTGATCATAAAGGGGGGCTGGATATTATCAAAAGCTTTCTCTGCATCAGTTGAGAGATCGTATGGTCTTTGTTTTTTAATTCATTGATGTGATGAATTGTATTTATGGATTTATGTATGTTGAACCAGCCTTGGGACCCTGGGATAAAACCTACTTGGTCATGGTGTATAATTTTTTTGATATGTTGCTGGATTCTGTTTGTTAGGATTTTGTTGAATATTTTTGCATCAATATTCATTAGTGATATTCATCTGTAATTTTCTTTTCTTGTTGGGTCTTTTCCTGGTTTAGGGTTCAAGGTGATGTTTGCTTCATAGAATGTGTTAGGTTGTATTCCTTCTTTTTCTATATTTTGGAAAAGGTTAAGTAATATGGGAACTAGTTCCTTTTGAAAGGTTTGGTAGAATTCTGACGTGAAGCCATCTGGTCCCAGGTTTTTATTTTTAGGGAGATTTTGTATAGTTGATGCTATTTCAGAACTTGATATAGGCCTGTTCTACATTTCCACTTCCTTCTGGCTAAGCCTTGGAAGGTGGCGTGCTTTCAAGCATTGGTCAATTTCCTTCAGATTTTCATATTTCTGAGAATAAAGTTTCTTGTAATATCCATTTAGGATTTTTTTTTAATTTCTGAGGAATCTGTTGTTATTTCATCTTTACCATTTCTGATTGATGAAATTAGAGATTTTACTCTTTTTTTCCTGTTTAGGTTGGCCAAAGGTTTATCTATTTTATTGATTTTTTCAAAAAACCAACTTTTTGATTTATTGATCTGTTGTATAATCCTTTTCAATTTCATTTAATTGTGCTCTGATTTTGGTTATTTCTTTTCTTCTGATGGATTTCGTATTGAAATGGTCTTCCTATTCCATTTGTTTGAGAAGTACCATTAAGTTGTTAACTTCTTCTCTTTCCATTCTCTTGAGGAAGGCTTGCAGTGCTATAAATTTCCCTCTTAAGACTGCCTTAGCAGTATCCCAGAGGTTCTGATAATTTGTGTCTTCATTATTGTTTTGTTCCAAAAATTTGATAATTTCCTACTTAATCTCATCTATGACCCACCTATCCTTGAGCATAAGGTTATTTAGCTTCCATGTTGTTGTATGAGTCTGCAGATCTCTTTTGTTACTGAGTTCAACTTTTATTCCATGATGGTCCAAGAAGATGCAAGGAATAATTTCTATTCTTTTAAATTTGCTGAGGTTAGACTTGTGACTTAAGATGTGATCAATTTTGGAGTATGTTCCCTGGGCTAATGAGAAAAATGTGTATATAGTTTTGTTAGGATGAAATGTTCTGTAGACATCTGTTAAACCCAAATGTTGATGGTTAAGTTTAAATCTAAAATTTCTTTACTCATTTTATTGGAGGATCTGTCCAACACTGCCAAAGGAGTGGTGAAGTCTCCAACTATGATGGTGCTGGAAGAAATCAAGTTGTTCATGCCTGTCAGAGTGTCTCTTATAAATTGAGGTGCATTCTGGTTGGGTGGATAAATATTAATAATTAAAATCTCATCATATTGAGTATTACCCTTAACAAATATAAAGTGAACATCCTTGTCCTTGCTTACTTTTGTTGGTTTAAAGCCTATTGTGTCTACAAATAAAATTGAAATACCTGCTTTTTCTGCTTTCCATTTGCCTGGAATATAGATGACCATCCCTTCACCCTGAGTCTATATTTATCTTTTAAGGGAGGATGACATTCTTGTATACAGCAGACATCTGGCCTGAGTTTTTGTATCCAATCAGCCAACCTGTGCCTCTTCAGAGGACAATTTAAGCCATTCACATTAATTGAGAATATTGATAAGCCTGGTAAAATTTTGGGTATCGAGTTTTTCAAAATTCCAGTAGACATTTTTAATCTTTTCAGCACTGTGGAAGTTGGAATTTGATCAAAAGTTTCTGAGTGAGTTTACTATTATAGTGGAGGATTACAGTGGTCATTATGGAGGATAGGTCTGAGAATTTCCTGGAGAGCTGGTTTAGTTATGGCAAATTTCTTCAACATGTGAATGTCATTTAAAATTCTCCATCATAGATGAAACTCAGTTTAGCTGGATAAAGGATCCTGGGTTGAAAGTTGTTTTGTTTTAGGAGATTAAAAGTCAATGACCATCCTCTTCTAGTCTGAAAGTTTTCAGCAGAGAGATATGTAGTCATTTTAATATTCTTCCCCTTGTAGGTTATGGTTTTCTTAAGTCTGGCTGTTTTTAGAATTTTCTTTTTCATATTAACTTCAGTGAAGTTAATTATGATGTGCCTGGGAGATGTCTTTTTTGGGTTGAATCATGCTAGAGTTCTGAAACTGTCTGCTATCTGAATTTCAGAATCTCTTGGCATGTCTGGAAAGTTCTCTTTCATAATTTCATGAAGAAGAACCTCTGTGTTTTGTGAAGGAACTTTGTCGCCTTCAGGGATTCCTATAAGGTGAATATTAGTTTTCTTCAAATTATCGCAGAGCTCTCTGAAAGAATGATCCATTTTTGCTCTCCATTTCTCTTCCTCTTTGAGCACTTGGGTGCATTCAAAAGCTATCTTCAATGTCAGCGATCCTTTCTTTTGCCTGCTCCATTCTGTTAGTGAGGGATTCTACTGTATTTTTCGGATCTTTGAGGGCTATGAACTCTTGCCTCAATGTGTCCAAATCTTTGGTCATTTTATCTTTGAAATCATTGAATTCTTGAGAGATCTTTTGAATAATTTGAAATTCTGATTCCCTCCTTTCCTCCATTATGTTGATCTTATTTGCTATCCAGACTCTGAATGTGATTTCTGACATCTATCAACTATCTGTCAGCTATCTGTTTATGGATGGGGTCTTCAGTTGCATCTGTCATGTCCTTCCTTTGGCTGGTTGATCTATTCTGGTTATTCATATTACCAGAGTTTCTCCACTGATTTCCACCCCATGCTTAATTTACACTGTTTGGCTTTTCTCCTAGAGCTTTGCCAAGGACCCGTACAGTGCTATGGCCTGAGAATCTGGGGGCCTCCTTGGTTCAGTGGGGCTAAGTCACTCTGTCTTATTTTCAGCTGGTCTTCGTTCTGCCCTAGTAAATCAGTTACACTGGGTTGAAGTCTGAGCTGTGGAGAAATACCAGCAATGAAGTCACCCTCTCCCCACAGACAACAATTGGAAAATGAAAATCACACCTTCCCACAACCACACACCCAGAGTAGCACTTTGGATAGTCCTCGGGTGATTGACCCAGTTCAAGAGGTCCAAATCAATTGTCTCAGTCAGCACTGGTCTCAAGTGACATAGTTCAAAAGGTTTCTGGCAACTAGATAGCATGGGTCCGCTGGCAGCTCAGGAATGACCAGCTCTGGTACTCCATGAGGTCAGAAGGACCAACCTGGCAAATAAATTAGTCTGGGAAGGTTGATGCCTCCTTCCCCGCCTTGCACCTCTGTCACACCCAGTCAATGGTAACCCCAGTGAGGCTAGAGCTGTGACCCAGTTTACCCCATTGAGAAGATACCCCAGGGGTTTATACCTGCCTGAGTCAGAGAGAGATCTATGTTTCCTCCAGGAGGGGGAGGTGAGGCCTGACAACCTCGGGTGCTTAATGGAGTCGGGGCATTTCACTCAGTTTCAGCCTTGCCCCTGATTGATTTCACTGGCAGAACAGCACAACTTTGCGGAGTTTGTTTCTGTCTTGGTTATCAGACGTTGCTTGGGGTGACAGAAACCATAACTCAGTTTTAGGCAGTGGCAAGCAGTTGGAGCTCACACTGAGCTGTCTGTTCCTGCCTCTGCCTGCTCGCCTTTGTCTCAGCTATGATTCCCTGGGGGCCAGGTGCACCTCAGCCTCGGTAAAGCAGACCTCTTGCTCGGTCCCTCCCTGGAAGTCTGCTGGCCCTGTGTGCAGTGTATTCTAGTCCTGAGCTCTCACCAAGCTGCTACTTCCTCAGGCCACTTTCCCTTTACTCATGGGAAGATCTGTTCCACTGGAGATGGTGCCTGTCTTCCTCTGGTTGCCCAGAGAGACAGGTTGTGTGTGTCTGGGATAGCCTCAGGGGCAGTGAGCCTAATTGTTCCTGCCGCTGCTACTATTCTGTGTCTCAGGGCACTGCTAGGACTCCTGTATGGTTCCCTCTCAGCTGATCATCCTCTCCTTACTCCCATGCCACAGAATCAGCACAGCTAAGCAAAGGCCTTTGCCCTGTCCACACCTCTTGAGAAAATGCCCAAGAATCTGGACTCGATGGGGGACAGGCTTCTAGACCTTGGGGTGTGAGTGGAGGGGAGCACTGGGAGTTCAGATTTGCAGGTAGAGAATATATACAGTTTTAAATAGTTTTATGCCTGGCAGGAGAGTGCCATGACACCCTAGTAAGGGTAGGAGGTCCAGTTTTTACAGGGTCTCTCCTGTAGGATGGAATGGGAAGATGTATGAACTCTGGTCGCTTATTTGTATGGAGTTTACTGTGAGCCCTTCTCATGGGGGAGGGGACTCCTATCCACTTGGCGATGGACTCAGTACCTTTTGTTTGTATCTTTGGGGTTGCAGCTTGCCTCAGCAGGGTTGATATGTGTTCTTTAACCTTCTCTCTTGGCTCAGCTCCAAACTATTGGGTTACTTGCTAAACTTCTGTGTTTTAACTCTCCTTCTGGACAGGAGCCTCTATGGAAAGCTGGCTGCAGTCCACCATCTTACCTCCGCCCCCTTATTTTACATACTTTAGATTAGAGCTATATATTCTTCTGGCTTGGCTTGTAAAGGTACCTTGTAGGGGCAGACTTCTTAATACCAAGAATATCCTCAGGAATCTCTCACAACAGCATCACCATGGAGACTGCAATTCCATCTCAATAAATCTGGAGCCAGATTTTTCCCTTGTCATTGCTTAGTTTAATTCACAATTTAAGTAATCAGCATGTACTTAAAGAGAAATACTTATCTTAGGACACTATTAAAATAACTAAGGTGGCAAGATACTTGCACTGCAAGAGATACATTGGAACAGAGGCCAACAGAAGGAAGCCTGGACTCACAGCTCTCAAACTGGTACCTGTATCCTTTGAATATAGAAATAGGCAGAATCTCCTGTATATTTCTGGGTTTTTTTTCTTTCCTTTTCTTTCTTATTAATTCAGTCTCTGTAGAGACTGTCAAAAATTGCCAATGCTGACTATACTTCAGGTCTTCATGGAGAGATAATGGGAAAAGTTCTAAATTAGCAGCAATGGCACCTCCAGTGAACCTCATTTGCTACAATACTGCCACTATGCAAAGGTGAACCTTCTATATCTTTGAAAAATACTATTTCTCTTTCTTTATCACACACTCCTGAGGCCCATGTGGGTAATTTTTCATTTGATTTATCAATAGTTGAATGTGCATTTTATATTACTCTAAATCATCTATGATGATTATAACAACCCTACAAGTTAGGGCCATTACTCTCACTTAAAAGGTTAAATAAATCTGAGGGTAGAAGAGGTTAAAGAACATAGGCAGATTATATTGCTAGCAGGGCTGGGTTTGGAGGGAACACTGGCTCTGGAACATCAATATTCCCACTGGTACACATGAACCCTAGCAGGCATCCTGGCACCAAGCTGGGTGTAGAAGCTCCAGTGAGGACTTTCATCCATCCTGAAAAAGCTTCACCATCACACACTTATAAACCTGAAATACTGCTAAGTCATCTACCTAACCTGTGGAATGGTAGGATTCTCATCTCATCTCCAGATATAGGGTCTGAAGAAAAATGCAAGATCTTAGGTATTCAAACTCAGAATAACTATAATTTAGAACTAAAAATGTAAAAGAGAAATTCTAGGTCTTCAAATTCTCACTGCTCTTGGTTCTCAGGGTTGTCAACTATTAGGTTGAACCATATAAAATTGCCATTTTTTAATGAGTGAAAAATACTGATTATAAACAATTTCATGGGATCCAAATTAATTTAGCACCATGACTTTTATAGTAGAAAAAGACTTGTGAAGCAATGTATTGTTTCCTGGTCACCTATACAGATTTTTGGAGACTGTTATTAACCTGAGTTTTTGTTTGTTTGCTTTGCTTTTTGGTTATTTTTTTCTTTCTCTTCCTTCATAGAAATGATCAAAATCTACAATAACATTGCCTATTATTATTATTATTATTATTTACTTGCTTATCTTCTGTCTTTCTACAGTAGAATTTACTTACACCCTTGGAAAAGTACCTGGAACATAGGAAGCATTCAGTAAACATTTGCTGAATAAAATAAATTTGATGATTTAAAAATATGTGTCCCAAATGTTGAATGATTAGATATATTTTCTATTTGGAATGTTGCTATAAAACACACATTTTCAATTCCCCAATGTCCCTTTGAAAAAGATAAATTAATTCATTTCATTAGTGCTATTGCATTGCCTGTGGCCTAACTTGTCATTCTGGCTGCAGTAGACTAATGATTGGATAACAAAAGTTTATTTATCATGGAACCAATTTTTGCTACTGAACTGAAGTATAAATAATGGTACAATAGCACTTATATTATAAATACTGTTTTGGAGTTCGTTAGTTGGTCATAAAATTTCTCCTTGAGCTGAAACACTAGTGAATAAACAGTACATATATCACAGGCAATATATCAAAATAAGAGGGCAGAAGTTCTTGAAGACTAAACATATACAAAATTATATAGAACATTAAAATTATACACATTACATACAAAATTAAAGTTGTTAGAGAATCCAAATTTACTCTTTCTATCATTCACATTTCTTAATGATACTCAGGACTTTAGACAGAATGGCAGGGGCTGGGAGCCTGTAGGTCAATGGTTAGAGTGCCCACCCTGTGCACTGGGGGTGGCCGGTTCCAACCAGGCCAGGGGCTGTTAAACAGAAAAAAAGAAAGAAAGAAAAAAATGATAGGATTAAAATAATCTTGTTGAGATAATGTATGTATCAGAAAGAACAAAGAGGAAATCTACTAGAAAATTCATTCAGAGAAGAAAATGATATTTTTCAGATACTATGAAGGAGCAAGATGTTTTAATAACTATTTGATACAAAATAATTGGGAGGCCAAAAAAGGATGCCAAGTAATGCAACTCTGGCTTCTGGTATTCTACCATACCAGCACTCTTGACATTGAAGAGTCCCAACTATAAAAGATTAATTTGTATAAACCTTCTGTGTAAGTCATTACTGTTTAAGAAAAAGCAATGTGGTTACAAAATTTCTCCCACATCTAAAATTTTATTTAGTAAAAGATATTATTTTGATTGACTACGAATGCTTAAAAATTCGTCCTCAGACTATGGAGGTGCTAATCAAGTGACTTCTATGCGACAAATGTCACCCGTTAACAGAAAAACTTAGTAAGCAGCCGAGAGATGGAGGGCTACCCTGGAGCTTATGGTTTTCTAGAATCTCAGGGTAGGCAGATTCTGCAAACATTCAGCCTTAGAAAAAATGGTGACCTGTTTTGGAACCAATAGGCATTAACAGTTACTGTCCTAATGACTTAGTTAAAATTTCCTCTGAAATGACAAGTTTTTTTTTTTTTGTTTGTTTGTTTTTTTTTTTTTTTCCATTTCAGAGGTTTCAAATATTGTCTTATTGGGTTTCTGTAATGAAATGTCAGAGACTGCATAGATTTTATAAACAACATAAATGTATTCCTCATAGTTCTGGAGGACAGGAAGTCCTAGAGCAAGACATTGGTAGATTCAGTGTCCAGAGAAGGCCATTTCCTTGTTCATAAATAATGCCTTCCCATTGTGTCCTTACGTGGAGGGAGGGATAAGGGTATCTCTCATGGGCCTCTATAAAAAGAGAACTAGTCTCATTCAGGAGGGTTTCCCCCCTCAAAACCTAATCACCTCCCAAAGGCCCTGTCTCCTAATATCATCACCTTGGGGGGCAGGATTTCAACATATGAATTTGGGGGTACATAAACATTCAGACCATAAAATACAGGCTTTATCTGCCCAGAATATTCTTTTCTTAATACCTAGTTATCCTTCCAGGATTCTGTTTATATATCATTTTCTTAGAAGGACTTCCCTATCCTCCCACAACTCCACCCTGATGCCACGTGTGTAACAAACACACACACACACACCACACCATGTATTACATGCGTCTTCCTATGATGCTTCTCCACAGCCCTTCCAGAGTTCCTCCATAGTGCCTTAATGTATCTGTGTGACCATTAGCTCTGGAAGGGCAGGCACGCCTTTTCATTTTGTTTCTGCATCCCTGGAATCTAGCAGGGTACCTGGCACTCAGTGAATGCTTACGAAATATTGTTAAATGCTTGACTCTTTGAAGTTGTTTTTATTCTGTGCCTCTGTGTTTTTCTTGGAAAAAAAGAATTTAAAACAGATACAGACTGTATGTGCCTTTGTGACACTGCCTTGTTTTGTTTCTAGCCTTAACCCTCGGCTCCTGCCAAACCAACCATTTGTCGTCCCCCTGTAGCTGGCCCCAGGGCGGCCGGCTGCAGCTGCTGCTCTGAGCTTGGCTCTCTTCTCTCATCCACGGCTCAGGCAAGTTTCTTCAGTGTTAAAGTCTTAGTATTATTCAATGAGCAATTATTGTGCATCAGTGATTTTCTAAGCACCATGATAGGAGTGTAAATATAAAAATTAAGAGTATACAGTTCTATACTTGAAAATCTTTGACTCACAGTGTAGGGGAGAGAAAAATATGGATAGATCAATGCTAATGGCACAGTCAGGGTGTTGCAGGATGACCTGAACTAGGGGATGTGTTTCTTTCTTTCTTTCTTTCTTTCTTTTTTTTATTGCTGGTGATTTCCTGACATGCCTGGGTCCCTGATACTGATCTATTCCGTCTATTAAGTGAGTCTCTCATGAGAAGAAAGAAGTCTAGAGGTTGGAATCACGAGGCTATCACATCAGACACTGAGAAAAGTTCTGAAATACATAAAAATTTTATTTAGGAAAGGAACTTTATTGATCTCACTTAGTCTGTTTTTTTTTTTTTCTTTTTAAGTGTAGGCCCACATGTCTAATTTCTAATCAGAGATAATCCTTCAGTAGGTTTCTTCCTAAAGAATCATTCTAGGTATTTCTGTTCACATATTTCCTCTATGTGAACTGGGCCACAGACCTGGCCCTTTCCTCACAACAATAACATTGACATTAACCTGTTCAGGTTAAAGAAATTATATTCTACTAGCCGGGATCTTCTTTCACCTTCTCCTCACTACAGAAAGTTTAATTTGTTTTCATAGAAATCATCTGCTTCTTCAAGATAGTCTCACTGTAAGGGCGGCACCTCTGGTTCTAAGGAGTAGGGTGCCGGCCCCATATGCTGGAGGTGGCAGGTTCAAACCCAGCCCTGGCAAAAAACTGCAAAAAAAAAAAAAAAAAAAGATATTCTCGCTGTAAACAACAGGAAAAAATAATTATATTTGTGGGAAAGTATGGGCTTTGAGCAAAAATGCCCTTCACTCTATTGTAAATGAAGAAATGAAATGCAAAGCCAGTTCTAGGGACTGATAGATTTCATCCTAGCACCTCACTCAAGGACCAATCTTTTTGAAATACACACAGGATGTCAGGGTTGTAAATGGAAATTCTAGGGAAAAAGTGGTTTTTAGGCATTTATAGCAGCACGAAGCATCTGATCATACCATCTGAGCTCTATTTGAGAAGCCTGCACCAATAATCCCAGTTGGGTGAGATCCTTTGTTTTTAAAGACTGTACTTATTTATGTATTTATTTTGGTATCTCTTCACATCTATTATAATTACTTAGTTCTTTCTTGAAATATATTCTGTCGGAAGGTAGAATCAGAGCTCTAAGAGAGACTTCATCTCTGACTGGATGGGGAGAGGTGAATTTAGCAGTGGTTGCTAGGAACCACGTGTTCTGCCTGCCTACAGACAAATCATAGCTAACTTTTTCTGCAGCCTCTCACAAGATCCAAATGCATTTTTCACACACTATCTCATTTAATTCTCTCTTCCTTCCTATAAGTTAATTTTCTGTAACTCCATTTTCTAGCTAAGAAAATAGGGGTCAGGAGGAGTCAAGTGATTGTTCAAAGATCACAGAGCAAGTAAAGAAAAACAGTAGTCAAAAGGAGGACATCAGCTTTCAATTTCCACAATCTTTGTCCATCTTCTGAAAGCAACAGCCTCTGGGCTGTTTTGGTCTCCTCCAGGCCAAAGATTTCCTTTATCTTTATATCCACACCCACCACGGTAGTCATGTGCCTGGCATACAGTGAAGCTTAATGTATGTATTTCTTTCTTGGATTGAATTTATTCTTTGGGCAAGATGATATTTATAGTTATCTTATTTTCTTTTAGGAAAAAATTTAAAAAGCACTTTACAACCTTATTTTCAAAATCTAGGATAAAAAACGAAAAAGGCAAAATAAATAGGACAATATAAAAAAACATATTTTCTCTAAAAAGAATGCAATGACATTTAAGCTTCAATTACACTCTCAGCCACGCTGTGAGCAGCCACACCAGGGCCCAAGTTCTCTTGCTGATTGAGAGCACATTTTGAGTTCCCCACATCGTTCCTGGCAACCATGCTCCTGTGAAGCAAGCAGGATATTCAACTTGACAAGGCTCTCTCTTTCTGGATCAGGGAGGGAGCAAGGTTCTTGTCAGTTTGAATCATGAGCCCACACTTGGCAGAGTCAAGTGGACAGGCACAGTGGGGGAAGGTGGCATGTGCACACCATCCCTGCCCCATCATGTGGGCCTCTTTCCCCGCCTCCCAAATAACTCAAGTGGCTTCAAGCTATCCTGCTTTGAGAGGGCCTCCTTTCCATTTGGCCAGCTGATTGGCTTCTGACATTGAATTTCCTCGTTATAGAGCTTCTAAAATTTTAACTTTAAGGCTTCGTCTCTCTATGCACATTTTTTGCAGAACTACAGCTGAGAATATCCAATTCTATAATTTTCAAGGTTTTAATGTTTTAAAACACATTTCTAAGGATTGAAGTGCCTTTTTTGGAGTCCACATGAAAGGGCTTTTAGAACTCATCAAAGCAAACATAAAATCTAGTATATGCTACACTAAAAAGAGTTTGTGATTACTATTATTTTTTCAACTGAGCTTTAAAAGAATGACAAATGAATTATTGGAAGATTAAGTACGGAAATTCTGATTATGTAGTGATGACAACAAAATCATTTTATTATTTCATCTCTTGACACCTAAAAGTTGGCACTTTAGTTGTGTTTGTTTTAGGAAGAGAAAGGAGCAGATCTTTAAAGATCTGACCAGATGTCTGTAAAGTAAGTAACCTGGCCCCAATTTCCTTTTCACAGCATTGAAAACAGTATTTTGGATTATTACATGAAGGTGAAATTTTTACCCTTTGCTGTTTTTCTTTTTGAAAATCGTGTCATAGCAGTAGAGATTTTATTTTTGGAATATGTATACATCTTTCTTTAGAATATTTTTATGGCAGGAGACTCCATCCTGGGTGATGTGTGATTTAATTACAGGATTTTGTGACACTGACTATTCAGTCAACTTATCAAATATATCAACAAACCAGATAATGAAGAGAGGGAGACACAGAAAATGGCTAACCGTGTTAAACTTGGTCAAAACAGTTGTCCCGGGTTTTCAAAAATCCTTTTTAATAATGTTTCGGCTGAATATAAAATTCAAAAAATACAGGTAAACACTTGGTATAAAAAAGTCAAAGTCAATTTCCTGCCTAGTTACCGAACACTAGACTTCACCAGACTCTCCTGCACACATCTAAATTATAGATTGCATTACGAATGTCTAACAGGTAATAACCGAAAAGAACGTTGTCCTTTGGAACTGCTGGTGATATATTTATCTCCTTTTGAAAGTTCCATGTCTCACTTACCTACTGCCAGCTCCCTTTACCAGAAAGTCAAGAGCAGCAATGTGTGGTTATAATTCTATTGAAGACTCAGCTGCATTTTGCGTGTAGGCTTTCCCACTGAAGTACCTCTATGAATTACTCTAGTACATTTTCAATCATCATTTTCATCACTCATTGATCATTATTTTTGCGCTATTTACTAACCTGAATAGACTATGAGAGCCCTGTTATGCTACATATATATTTAGTTATTGCTCCTGCCTTAAAAGGTTTTGCAACCCCAAACCAGTACTATATATCAGCACAGAATTTAATGGTTACTCAAAAAATGTGGAAGATAACTCAAATAGATATGTATGTGTAATTTATTACTTAGAATTGGAGCTACACTGTATTTTGGATAAGGGTGAGTAGAGAGGGGAGTCAAGTGATAAGATCAGAACAGTTAAGGAGAGATTATAGTGCAAAGCAGAATTATATGGAGAGCAGGAAATTGGAATCTTTAAGATAGTGACCATTCCTCCTGCTATAAATAGATGTGCAAGGAAGTTGTAATTAAATTATTTAGGGCTGAGGAGATGCCTGTACTCGGTATACAGATGAGGATTTCATATTAGTCGTGCCCCAAATGTAGTATTTAAAACCTATCTTGGTCAGTAACCCCAGCGTATTTATTCTGCAGATTTGGTTATTCCTTCGAGCCATTCTTACTGTCTCAGTTTCTAAAATGGGAGAGGTCGAGTGTGGCGGCTGATGCCTGTAATCCTAGTACTTTGGGAGGCCAAGGGAGGAGGCGCACTTGAGCCCAGAAGTTTGAGGTTACAGTGAGCTATGATTGGGCTACTGCATTCCAGTCAGGGCAACAAAATGTAACCCTGCCTCCAAATATAACTGGGTAAAGAAAGGACATCTATAGCAGACTCCCTTTTGTTGCTAAGATCTGGAATGATATTGGGTAACAGGCACCATGAAGATCTTAGCCCCCCACCCTCCAACTGAATGACAACCCCACAGCCAGGGCCAGGCAGGGAAGGCAGTGAGAAGAGGATGTGGAAAAGCTGCTGAAATCTCATTCCTCGATTCAGTGAATATATTTTCCAAGTGCAAAAAATGTTAACATGATGTGAAACAAAGGTTGGCTGAAGGTTTGACTTGATCCTTCCTTTTGTTTTGTTTAGTTGTGATAGACAGTTATTGTATTCCCATACAAAGTTTGAAAAATAGTTGAAATAATTCAGAGATTGTCAGGTGAACTGTATTCAGTGAAGGTAATAAGACAAATCTTAGAATAAAATACAGAGTCACGTGTAGAAGGCTTTGTGGAAGACTTTGAACTAACTGGGCATAATAACATGGGTCATAAGCTGTTAATGGTTTAGTGATTTTTGAATTATGCCTCCATACATAATAGAGTGGCCAGGAATTAAACCAGACCCGTCATCTAGAGGAGAAAAAGGCAATTGCAGTTTCATCTAAGTAAGCCCATATTAGAATAAGGAAACGCAAAGGAGACATAGCTGCAGTTGCCTGGCTGAGTTAACGTGCTTACAAATCGTTTCTATTTGCAGTACGAGACTGCTTACTAATGGAAGAATCTTTTGTTAAAAGAGACCAGATGGCCTTTGATATAAGCTTGTGATAAAAATGCTATAGGGTTAGTATTTATGATCCTCGTAGGTTATAATGTCATGCTTCTTGTGTTATTACTTTACAGACACTAGAGAAAAGCTATACGATGTGGTCCCTTGCCTTAAATAGTATGAACAATGTGTGGAGTCAACGAGGACAGTGAATCAACAGTTTATAAGACCTTGTTACGTCTATTGGAAGTATATTAAATGTTAAATCTTCCTATACTTTCCAGAAGAGAATGTTATGTGTGTTCTCTATCACATTATATTTCATTGGCATACAAATATGAATTGTATAAAATTAGTACATGTCATGTTTTAGTTAATACCACACAGTATCTTTAAAAGGGGGAAAAGAATAGAGCCCAGTTAAATAACACAATAGATGGTTCAATTCTGAGACTGATGAAGTAAGACCCCCTATTATACAAGGTTAAGGGATTTTCCCTTGGAGAAAACTTAGTCTTTTGCTTATTTCTTACTGCTTTTTAAAGCAAGCTAAAAATTGTTGATCAAACTCAATTAGGGCATACTTTCTAAATCACATTTCTTTTCTGTGTCATTAAAGCTATAGTAGACATTTCTTGATTTTTTTATTCTGTAATTTGTTTTAGAGTCAATAGAACCATGTAAACATTGATGGTTTTTTGTTTTGTTTTGCTTTGTTTCGTTTTTTTGGAGATAAGGTTTTACTGCATGTCCCAGTTTAGTCTTGGAATTCAGGTCCCAAGCAATCCTCCCATTTTGGCCTCCCAAGTTGCTAGGACTATAAACATCAACCACCAAGCCTAGGTCTTGTTTTGTTATGGTTACCATCAAAAAACATATAATACAAATTATGTTTTAATACCTTAATCAATTCAATAGGGATACTAAGTACAAGGTGTCCCAAAAGTTACCCCTCAAATTGCCATACATAAGGGATAAAGAGGTAAGCAAAAATGAAGAGAATATTTTTTAAGTATTTTGTAACAAATTTTTGGTAATGAATATTTTGCAAATAAAGTTACATTTAGCTATAATTTTCTATTTTCTCTACATATGGCAACCTGTGAGACACTCTGTATACTCACATCATTGTGGATCAATCTCTAGAACTTTGTCATCTTGCAAAAGTGAAACCCCATATACTCATTAAACAATAACCCCCGATTTCCTCCTCCTCCCAGCCCCTGCCAATTCCCATTCTAGTTTAGGTTTCTATGTATCTGACTACTGTCAATACCACATAGAAATAGCACCACTTCATAGAAAAGTACCATTCAGTACTTTTCATTTTGTGACTAGCTCATTTCATTTGGCATGATATCTGCAAAATTCACCCACGTATTAGTCAGATTTCTTAGGGAAACAGAACCAAAAAGTGTGTGTATATAAAAAATATTGCAAGCAGTTGACTCATGCAATTATGGAGGGTGAAAAGTCCAAAATCAGCACAGTGGGCCGGGCAGGCTGAAGAGCTGGTGGAGAACAATGTTGAGGTTCAAATTGGAAAACCAATTGCTAGAAAATTTTTCTTCCTTTCTAAGTCTGAACAGTAATCCACATATGTATGTAACACATTTTGTTTATCCATTCATCTACCAGTGACACTTGAATTGCTCTTATCTCATGGTTATTGTGACTACTGCTGCTATGAAAATGAGTATGCAAATATCTCTTCAAGATCATGCTTGTAATTCTTATGGATATATATCTAGAAATGGATTTGCTGGATGACGTAGTAATTTAATTTTTACTTTTTTGGAGAAACACCATGATGTTTTCCAGATTGGTTATACCATTTTACATTGCCATCCCCAGTGCACAAGAGTGTCTATTTCTCCACATCTTCATCCACTTGTATTATTATCTGTTTATTATTATTATTATTTCACAGAGTTTTCAGTATAATAGCCATCCTAATGAATGCTAAGTGATATTTTACAGTGGTTTTGACTTGCATTTCTGTAATAATTAGTGATGTTAAGTATCTTTTCATATGCTCCTTGGCCATTCATATATCCTCTAAAGAAATATAAAGTCCTTTATCATTTTAAAATTTTAGTTATTTTTTGTTGTTGTATTTATTGTGTTGTACACCTAGGAGCTTATGTATTTTGGATATGAAACCCCTTACTATGGACTAAATGTTTCTGTCTTCCCCAAATTCCACATGGTGAGCCATGACCCTCAGTGTGATAGGATTTGGAGGTGAGGCTTCTGGGAGTTGATTATACCTTGAGGGTGAGGCCCTCATGAAAGTGATTAGTGCCTTTATAAACAAAGATAGAAGAGAGCAAACCAGAAAGTGGACCCTTTCCATGAGCTGGTTAAACCAGCACCTGAATTCCCAGTCTCCCCACCTGTGAGAAATACACTTCTGTCGCTTAACCAAGTTAGTATATGGTATTTATAATAGCAGCCCAAACTGACTGAGATATCCTTTATCAAATATAAGAATCACAATTTTTTCTCCCATTCCATAGGTTACCTTTTCAGTCTGTTGATAGTTTCTTTTGATGTGCATTTTTTACATTTGATGTATTCCCATTTGTTTATTTTTGCTTCTGTTGCCCGTGTTTTTGGTGTCATATCCAAGAAGTCTTTGAAATATAATGTTGTATATGCAATGTCTCTCCCTATTGTTTCCTTTTAGGAGTTTTATGAATTTGCATCTTACATTTAGGTCTTTGATTTATTTTGAGTTAGTTTTTGCATATGGTGTAAGATAACAGTCCAAGTTCTTTTTTTTCATGTGTGGATATTTGGTTTGCTTAGTACCATTTATTATAGAGACTGATCTTGCCCCTATTGAATGATCTGGGCACCCTTGTCAAAAATCGTTTGACCATATATGGGACAATTTATTTGGAGAATCTCTGTTTGATTCCATTGGTGTGTCTGTTGCTAAGCCACTATCACAATGTTTTGTTTATTATAGCTTAGTTATATTTTTTGAAATCAAGAAATGTGAGGATATGTTCCTTTTGTTCATTAGTATTTTGCCTATTCAGAGATTTTATGTAAATTTTATGATGAATTTTTCCATTATATTTCCACAAAATAGTCACTGGTATTTAAATGACATTTATATTAGATCTCTAGATATCTTTGAATAGTACTGAAATATTAATGTTTTTAATCCTCTTATTTGTAATATGGATGCCCTTCCATTTATCTATGTCTTTTAAAAACTTATTTCTGCAATATTTTGTAGTTTTCTGTGTGTAAGTATTTTTCCTCCTTGGTTAAGTTTATCTCTAGATATTCTTTTCGATGCTCTTATAAATAAAATTGCTTTGTTAATTCCTTTTTTGAATTGCTCATTGTCAGTGTATAAAAATACAACTAATTTTTGCATGTTTGTGATATATCCTTCAACTTTGTTGAATTTATTTATTAGTTCAAACAGATTTTTGTGTTTGAAAGATTTTAGTAGCTCAGATCCTTTATGTGGAAATGAAAAAAAGATATTAATAGTGCTTCCTACACATAAGATTATATTTCCTCTGAACACAGATAATTTTATTTCATTCTCGTTTTGATACATTTATTTCTTTTTCATGCCTGATTGCTCTGGATTGGATTTCTAGTATCATGACAAAAAGAAATGGCAGAAGCAGGTATTTTTGTCTTGTTCCTAATCCTTTTTTCTTTTAAGAAAAAAGCTTTAAGTCTTTCACCCTTCAAAATGGCATTAGCTGTGAGCTTTTCATATAGTGCCTTTATTATCCTGAAGCACTTTCTCTCTGTTCCTGGTTTGTTGATTGTTTCTATCAAGAAAAGGTTTGAAAGTGTCAAATATTTTTACTGCATCAGTTGACAAGATCACATGTTCATTACTGTTTCCTTCATTCTGTTAATGTGATATAGTAGAGTGATTGAGTTTGTGTATTTTGAGCCTTCCTTGCATTCCATAAATAAACCTTAGTTGGCCATGGTGTACAATCCCTTTAATATGCTATTGCATTTTATTTTATTTTAATATGCTATTGCATTTTATTATCGCATAATATGCTATTGCATTTTATGGAAGTTTTTTGCTTCCATATTCATTAGGGATTTTGGTCTATGTTCTTTTTTTTTTCTTATAATAGGTGTTTTGCTTGGCTTTGGCCTCAGTGAATGAATTTGGAAGTACACCCTTCTCTTCAATTTTTTACAAGAATCTGAGAAGGATGGTGTTAATTCTTTTTAAAAATATTTGGCAGAATTCACCAGTGAAGCAAACTAGTCCTGGTCTTTCATTTACTAGGAGGTTGGTTTACTAATTCAATCTCCTTATTAGTTATAGGTCTATTCAGATTTTTGTTTGTGGTATTTTCTTATAATAGTTGTTATTTCTATCAGGTGATTTCTGATGTCTTTTACCATTTCTATTTAAAATGGTATTAGAAGTTAATTGACTCTCCCTTTCTCTTAGTTAATCTTAATAAAATTTTGATAAATTTATTGAAAACAATTCTTAGCTTCAGTAATTTTCTTCACCAGTTTTCTATTTTATATTTTGTTTATCTCTACTGTACTCTTAATTTTTTTTTTTGAGACAGAGTCTCACTTTTTCGCCTTCATTAGAGTGCTGTGGCATCACAGCTCACAGCAACCTCAAACTCTTAGGCTTAACTGAGTCTCTTGCCTCAGCCTCCCAAGTATCTGGGACTACAGGAGCCCACCACAGTGCCTGGCTCTACCTTATTCTTTGTACACATATGGAAGTTAACTTCCACATATATGTAGTCTTTCCAATTTTTCTTTTACTATTGATTTTTAGGCTCATTCTATTGGAATCAGAAAAGATACTATGTATGATTTCAATATTATTACATTTATTAAGACTTGTTTTGTGACATAACATGTTGTCTATCCTGGAGTATGAATCATGTGCAATCAAGAAGAGTGCATATTCTACTATTGTTGGGTGGAAGGTTCTATATATGTCTTCTAGGTCTAAATAATGTATGAGGTTGTTCAAGTTTTCCAATTCCTTTCTGATACCAGGTTACATTGTTGTTTTTTTTATTGTTAAATTTAAGTAAATTGTTGTCATATTTACATGCTATGTAATTTGTTTGATTTTCTTCTCCAAATTACCTGATTTGTTTTTGAGTAACTTAGTTTTGTTTTGTTTTTCTTGGTGGGGGAGGGGAGTGAGTCATCATTTAGACTGTTATAGAAATAAGAAAATGATTTGGCTGTAGAATTTTAGTACAAATGCCTTCCTTCAGAGCTTTCTGAGTGGCTGATGGAAGCATCCATCATCTACCTAAAGTTATCCATGGAGGTCAGACACATGAGATTTCTCATAGTGAGTCCTAGGGTTGGAGAATTGGGGCAAAGGTTCTATTTCACTTACAGTTGCTGTGAAAGGAACGTACCCAGTATTAGTGGATAAATAATCTGGGTACCTTAAAATAAAGGCTGTTCTGCTACCCATGTTCATTTCCTCTTCTGAGGAGCCATAACTTCTATAATCAGGATTCCATCATGAGACATTGTATTTACTGCCTAGCACATAGGTCCTCTCATTTATTTGGGTTAAAGAAACTAATTTGAGGACTACAACTTTTGATCCACTACTCATCTATCTCTATTTTTAGAGAGATATTTTTATCTATATTTATATCTGTATCTATATCTGAATGGGAGAAGAAAAAGAAGCACCAAGAAATAAAAAGGTAAAAACTAAACAGAATGGAAGAGAGTTACTGTAGAAATAAGAAAATATTTAAATGAGTATAATTAGTATTCTCAGGGATTTGTTAACTAATAACACATCTGTTAAAAGAATCCAACAAGCGTTAAAATAGGTAGCACTGGAAAAATACCTGGAAGTTAAACTTAATTCTTCCTGTGTCACTTCATCCTTCATTTATAGGCTGATTCTCTCAATCCAGTGGTTCTCAAAAGTGTGGCTCCTACACCTAGTATCACCTGAAAATGTGATAGAAATGAAAATTAGCTCCTACACCTAGTATTACCTGAAAATGTGTTAGAAATGAAAATTATTCACTAGCTCCTACACCTAGTATCACCTGAAAATGTGTTACAAATGAAAATTATTCACAGACTTACTGAGCTAGAACCTTTGGGAATGGCCCCCAAGAGTCTGTGTTTTATCAAATGCTGCAGTTGGTTCTGACGCATGCTAACTTTTGAGGACCACTGCTCGACTGCACATTGAAATCACCTTAGAATCTTAAAATGTTCTGGTGTGTGGCTTCCATCCCAAGCAATTCTGATTTAATAGACTTGTGGTATAACTTAGGCTTTGGGGATTTTCAAAGTGCCCAGGTAATTCTAACATGCAGCGAAGTTGAAAACCATTGATCTTTGTCTATTGGACATTTTAATCCCTCTCCTGATCAAGTTCAAGTAGTATTTTCCAAATGTGTCTGCTCATTTAAGTCACCTGGGGATGTTCACAAATACTGGCTTGTATAGCACCCCCTTCCCCAAATGTCAGTTTAATTGATCTGGGTTGTGCCCCGATCTTAAGAATAAATCACATAATTCTAATGTGCAGACAAGTTTGGAAAACATTGGGTTAAAGATGAAATTTCTAGTTATCAAGATAAATTTCTAGTTTCAAAACCCAGATTTCTAGATGTAACAACCGATGCTAAATTTATGAGCTTTAAAAAGACTAATTAGATATATGTGAGTATAACTAAAGTGAGATTTAACTTCCTTCCAACATTTCTAATCAAAACAAATCTTAAAAAATGATCTGTAACCCAAGGTAAGGTGAGGAGAGCACTGTTTCCCAACCTTGGCAGCACATTAGAATTCCACGGGAACTTTCATAATTTCTGAGACTTACCCCAATTAAACCAATTAAATCAGAACCTCTGGGCGTAACTGAGGAATCAGAATTGTTTAAATTAAATCTGAAAGTTGCAGAGTAATCAAGGATTCGGTATTACTTAAATCTCTCAGGAGACTCCAAAGAGTTTTTGAGGTTGAAAACCACAGGCTGGACTGTAACATGACTTCAATTGAGACAGATTTACTCTTTCCAGCTTCCTTATAGATTATGAAGGAGCTGAGCCCACGGTATGGTCTCAGAAGAGGAATAATAGTGTAACCAGTAAGGGAAGGTCACTGGCACCAATTAATCCCACAGACTGCTTTGTAGGCCACAGGACTGTTCCCATTACGTGGCTATCTCGTCCACTTTAGTTTCTTATAGTGAATGGCTTGATATTTGATCACAAGATGTCCTCTGTATAAGTCACCCTATTGTCTTTTAATATTGTCTTTTAATATTACTAGCAGTAAAATATTTCAGCCTAGTTTGAACTGTGATAGTAAAACAAAGGTGCAATAACTTGTTAGTGTGTTTTCAGCTAGTGGTGATTTTGTCCACTGGGAAATATCTGTCAATGTCTGAAATCGTTTGTCACAACTGCAGGGAGTGGTAAGGTGACCGTAGTCTTCTACTCGCACCAAGTGAATAAAAGACGAGGATAATTCTAAACATTGTGCAATGTACAGGTTAGCTCCCTACCCCAACAAAGAGTTATTGAGTCAAAAATGTCAGTAAAGCTGAGGTTTTAAAGTCTTGCTTTTGTGTAAAGTCTGCAGCCTTCAATTTTGGGGGGAGAAAAAATAGATTAAAGTTAGAAAGCTCATTATAAAGAGGAATTTTTTTGAAGGAGAGTGCACAGACTCTCCAGAGTTTCTTGACAGAAAACACACACATGACACACTTTTGAGGACTGTACCTGTTCTTAGAAAGAAACTCAGACCTGTAGTGGTTTTGAATTATCAAAATAAATTCTAATTTGCAATATCAAATGTATTCTAATAATAGAACTGCATGTTTTGGTGTGTGACTATAGACAAACCAATAAATCACCTGAATTTCTTACTTTTCTAGGCTTTTGCTCTCACGTTTCTGAGCGCCCTTCCCTGTCCTCTGTTCCAGCTAGGCCAACTGCCTTTTTTAACTGACAGTTGAGAAATCAAATTTTCTACCACACCTTGCTTGGCTTAAGACTTCCATGCTAAGAACAAGTGTCCATAATACTCTGTGTGCATTTTTATCCGAGTACTCACATAGATAAATGATTATGTTAAAAACATGCATCTGTGCATCTTATTTATCTTATAAGTTGTGTTCCTTGAAGGTGGAGCATTTGCTCCTGGCACACTGTAGGTTTTGAAATCTTTGTTAAATGAAAAAATGGATAATGGTGCATTGTGTCATTAGTTGTTCTTTGCTAGGGAAACAATTATTTTGGATTAACTCTTATGTAAGAAACTTAGGTAGATCATACATAATGTCATATCCATCATATCACATCATGAAGATCACTCAACCACAGAGGTCTGCATTTATACCACTCACTTCTCAGTATTACTTCCCGGCTGTCCTCGTTATTTTCAACCCTTAAATTTTGAGATTAAGGTCATTGGGTACAATCCATAAGTCGTTATTTTTCTCCCATAAAATTCTATGACAACCTAACGAAAATGAATTAGCAAGAATCTATGGAGTTTAATTTGTTTTTGCTACTTAAACACTTCGTAGAAACTACCTTTCTATTGTTTAAAAATATGTTTTGCACATTGTACTCCATGATTGCATTAATGTACCCAGCTATGATTTAATAAAAATAAATATTTTTGCAAGGAAAAAAGAAGGAGCTTGAACTTTTGGCTTTCTAACTGAAAAGAGATTTTATACTTTCCTCTAGCTACATCTGCCAAAGTCCTAGTTCTTGGAACTAGAAAGGTTTTTAAAATCATTTGTGCCTATTCATTCTTATTAAAAGAATTGGAAGCAAAAAAGAAAGTAAAGCTTTTCTAGAAAGGGCTAAAGAAAGTGCGCCATTAACATTAACACACAACGTTCGTCATCATCTCAACTGCTGAGATTTAAGTGTTCTCATGAGGTTTTCTCTGCCCCTGCTTCACTGACCATCTTCTTCCACAAAGACAATAGAGCTGCAGACTCTGAAATTTTATCATATATCCAGGAAAAGATTCAGCGATGACAGAGAAAGCAAAGGCTTTTCGTTCAGAATATGTATTTGTGGGAGTTTTAGAGAAAAGTCACTGAAAATCTAAGAATACTTTTCATTCTACCAGGACCTGACAGCTTAAGACCTCAATGCACCGTTTCAGGCATATCAGAGTCAGCAGCTAGTCCACAAACCTCTAATAAAACTTTCTCTCTCTTCACTTACATTGAACAAAAATAGACTGTTGAAATACAGACTACATAAAAAAACAATACTGTAAACCATGGCTGACTCATTATGGACTTTTTATGTCTTCCCGGGTGCGGGATGTCAATTGCTTGTGTCCTTTTTCTGCATTTCTGTGAGTTCTCTTCCTGCTCTGCTAAGATAATTTTGTGTTGAGGCGGAGGAAGGAATGAAGTTGTGTGTTTTGGAGCTGAGAGACTGGCTTGCTATATCTGTACATTGCTCCCAACTTGTACTGTACAATTAACATCGATGTAGCATTCTCTTCTCTGTTTTCCCCATAAATCATCGCCGGATACAGGCTAATTCTAAGTAGAAGCCCTTAAGTATTATTTCATCTCATGACATCCACCACAACTATATTTATGTGCTTGTATAAATATACATATTTATGTGTATTGTTCCAGAGGCGAAGTTTAATGGGTCTAGAAACCACTAATTGTATAACGTGATAGATGTCATGGAAATAAAAATATAAGTTGCGTTTTTCAAGGTTATATATATACACACACACACATATGCATGTGGGAGTGTGCTTACTGGATATAGAAAAGTAGGGATTATGAAGACCCATTTGGGAGGGACATTTGTCTACATGTCTGAAAGGTGGCAAAGGCATGTAAGCCTGAGGAAATAAAAAATATATACATTTTAACCGCTTCCTCGCAATGTAAGTGGATTAGTTACCTGTAACATAGGGGGTTTAGCCAGGTTATGTAGATGATCTCTTCTATGAAATTTTCAGTTTCTATGTATGCGTTTTTTAAAGTGGTGCATCTACTCACCACATTTTTCATTTGATGGTGAGGGCTTGAAATCTATATCCCGTGATCTTCCCAAGGATGTTGAGATTTTTAAAATAATAGGAATTGGTCCTCTGATCTATCTTTTTCTTTTTACTCATCTCTTGAAGCTTTTTCTTCAGCTTCTTCATAAATCATTCATTGAACCTAGAGATTCTGTTCAAAGGTTTAATAAGGGAAGAAAATTGTAGAAGCTGCTTCACAAAATAAGAAAATAAAAAGCCAGTGATAAAAGTTGCTGTATCTCTTTCAAGAGGCATCTGCAGCAAGTGACAACATTCTCTTCTAAATTTGCAATTTGCAACAAATAACCTTATTTAAAACATTTTATTATTTGAAATTCTTTTGAAGTTGTATAACGTTTCATAACTGGAATTACTTGTCTAATTGCTTTAACACGTTCCCAGCATTTAATGCAGTTCTGGATATACAATAGAAGTCAAGAAATTGTCCATGAAAAAATGTTACCCCATTAAAGAAATATCAAATACATCACTTACCTTGGAAACAAAATAATGACTAATAGATGTATTACTTTTAAATTAAAATTTCCTCTTCTAGCATATAAACTGTATCACTTGTGGTTCTTGGTTGTAGTCAACAAAATCTATGACGGTTAGTTTAAATAGTAGGGGAGTATTAAGACATGTTAAAAATGTGACAGAACTTTTGAAAGGGCTCAGGGAATGGATTCTAGACTAAGCTTACAGTAAATAAACACTTCAATCATGACACTGCAAAAATGCCACTGTTCACACCAGGACCAAGGATGGCTTCTGAAGTTAGGCTTTTTCTTTGCCTTGTTCCCACAAGTAACCCACCATCACCACGGATGATCTTGGTTACGCACCATTTCTCTCACTGTACACCTGCTTCCCTTTGAATATCTTGCTTCAAAATTAAAGTTTAATACAAATACACCTAATTAGTGGAAGATGTACTTAGTACAAAGAAGAAAGGTGTAGATTTATGAAATTCTACCTTGGAAAGTTTCACAGTGTGGGAATAAGGTTCAGAAGATTTGAGGCAACCACAAATGACAGATCTCTACTCTAGGAAATCCCCATTAAGCAAAATGAAACAAAACAAAACAGCAATAACAATCAAAAAAAAATCCACCAAGTCCCTCAGTCCCGTGGTGTCTTACTATTATAACAGTTTTACTATTATTGTGGTAAAAATTTGAGGTATGAGAGCCAGAATAAGAAAAATAAGGAAGTTAAGCATCTGGCCAGCATCGAAATAATGCAATGAAAAGCCTAGGCTTGTTCGTTATCGGTACCAAACATCTAACTTAGTGAATATTTTATGATTCCTTGATATGATGTCAGATTCCACTCCATTATGGGCAGTCAAACTTAATTTATTCAGGACGATTTAAAAAATAACATCTCTTAGTTTGTAATTAATAGTTTAGACCACAAGGTCAAGATCAACCCAATAGAAATACAAAGGTTTTAGTTGACATAGATTTTGGGCAGCCGAAATTTCCAATTTATTCTGAAACAGTTCTCTATAGAGAGCATACATGGGCATGGCTAAATCAGAATGACCTTCCCACAGACACAGTCTTAATTTTCTCTGGTAACACCTAACTGTATCTTTTCTCCAAACCTAGGCAGCTTCTTCCATTATTCATTTTGGATGTGGTCGAAGATAGAGTAGTACAAAAAGAATACTCAAAGGAGTAGGGCGCCAGCCCCATATACCAGAGGTGGGGGGTTCAAACCCGGACCTGGCAAAAAACTGCAAAAAAAAAAAAAAAAAGAATATAAATAATAACAAATAAAAATCATAAATATTAAATGAAGATAATATAAGAATATAGAGAGTTTATGTCTAACGTAAAATTTACTTTTACACTTGACAAATAAAAAGTATAATCTAGGTTTGTGCTTTCCAGAGAAGGAAAGCATTAGAATGGAACATTTGGGAGCCTGATAGAATTTTACCAGCTTTCCTTCCTTGGGACAAAGTATGTGTGGGAAACATTTATACAGATAATAGCATGTGCTCAAGTTTCAGGCAAGCACATAATTGCTTACTGAAAACAAAAATAGCAATAGAAAAACATTTAATCTTTTTTTTTCTTTTTTTGAGATGGAGTTTTGCTCTGTCCCCCTGGATAGAGTGCCATGGCATCATAGCTCATAGCAAAGAATCATCTCTCTGGAGAGTGTACCTTTTTCTGTCACAAGGATCATGGAATTCTTTACAGGAGAGTTAGTTCCTGAGCAAAGGTTTTAAAGTAGCATTTCTTAGGCTTGGATGAATACTGGAACCAAACCACCTGGGAAGTACTTAAATCACAACAGTGTCTGAACATCCAGTGAGTGCCACTTGCCACTCCCACCACCATCATAGGTTATTCTAATTGGCACCTAATTTGCAGCCAGAATTGGAAATCATGAGAGCAGTACCCACTTATTTTATTTTATTTTTGCATAAAAATACCTTGATTCTCAGCATCTTGGGGTGCGGCATCTTTTGAACAAGTACCTCGAATGTTTATACTCTTAGAAGTTTCAAAACTTTAAATGATAGACAAAGCTTAAGGGCCAGGCACAGTGGCTCACGCCTATAATCCCAGCACTCTGGGAGGCAGAGGCTGGTGGATTGTCTGAGGTCCAGGTTCAAGACTAGCCTAAGCAAAGCAAGATGCCCGTCTCTAAAAAAAAAAGCTGTGCATTGTGGTGGGTGCCTTTAGTCCCTGCTACTAGGGAGACTGAGACAAAAGAATCACTTGAGCCCAACAATTTGAGGTTGCTGTGAGTTATGACTTCACAGCATTCTACTGAGGATGACAAAGTGAGACTGTCTCAAAAAAAGAAAGCTTTACTAAGCAGACTGAAGATCGTGAGAGAAGAACAGAAGCAAGAGCAGTAGCTTGTGCAAATCAACAGAGGTATGAAGTTGGACAGTGGATGATGACACTAAAGGTTTAAAAAAGGAGGGCCCTCACATGGAGAGTTCTATGCCAACAAATGCTGGACTCCCACCAGGCAGGTGAGAAGGGCCTTTGAGGGGAGCCAAGGGAAGTGCAAAGATGAATTTAGAAAGGCCATTCTGGCGAGAGAGTGTAGGAGGGATTCAACCAAAGACCAACATGGGGACTATTGAAAAGGTCCGTGCGGTAAATGAAACTATGACCAAAAAAAAAAAAAATATATTATCACATATATTTAAGAAGAAAGATTGATTGATAGAACTCCAAGATTTACTGAGAAAAAAAATGAGTCCAGGAGGACTTCCAAATTTGCCTGTTAGTTTTTTGCTTGGGTGGCAGCTGAAACCCTGAAGTTTTCTACTTCACATGTAGTTAAAGGGCAGGTTTGATCCATGGCCTCAAAAAATGTTAAAGAAAAATGTAGGAATGAAAAGGCACACATTATGTTCACAAATGGAAAACTTATCAATTGATAAGCAAACTCTCTTTAGGTGCTGACAAGGAATTTAATTAATTGCTGGTGAATTGTAGGATTAGGAATCCCATAAAACCAACTACATTGAGATTTAGCTTTGGGAACACCCTTTTGAAAACTTAGAGGTAGTGGGGCAAGGTTGTTAATTTCTGATCATTCTAGGTTTTAGGTCAGTTTAACAAGCTCCTCTTATACCAGATTTTCTCTAAAGTTGCAACTTTATTTTTGAGTGTATTTTGTTTGGTTGAGTCATATTTCATAATTTAATAACAACACATGAGAAATAACTAATAAAATTGTTTTAAGGAATGCTGTGAATGTGAAGTGTGTGCAAACATAATAATGTACTTAATGAACTATAAAAATAAAAGGCTAGATTAATATCCTGTGAAACTTTTGCAAGTTGATTACGATACAATAGAGGCAAAGGCCTATGTATTTATTTTACTTAGCTCTGTGCAGGAAGGGAATTTTACAGATGCCTGATTCATAGGTGATCACGGAGTGTGCTGAATCATAGAGAAATAAAAAGGCCACGATGTTCATTAAGGGCAGAGCGGGGAAATTAAAAAGTGAAGCAATTATGGCAAATGCGTGTTGCTTCAATCATTTATTTAAATATTTGAATATCTCCCAAGTGACACATACGATTTGAAATAAAATTATCTAAAAATGAGGGAAGTTGTTTCGTGGAGAGTCACAGGCACATTAAAATGATAGGCACTGGAAATTGGAAAACTTTCATGAACACTAACAAAATCTTGTATCAGTACATAAAAGAACAAGCTTATTCATTGCTTATTTAGTTGAATAAAAATGTTTTAATAAAAGTAGCCTTGTCTTTTCTAATTATAAGGAAACTTCATGCTCATTTCAAACTTTATAGAAAGTTATGAAGAAGAAAGGTCTTTTCTCCTTCTACCTAGAGATAACCCCTAGTGCATTTTGGCTGTGCTATATTGGTTGTGCATGTGTGAGAAACACTTTAGGTTATCTGCCTTCCGTTTGCTTGTATAACCTACTGTCTTTGTCAAAATAATATGGTGTGTATACATTTTGGTGTCAACCATTTAAATGATTATAAACTCTTTACTACTGAATGTTAATTTCTTAACATTAACAAAAAAATGTGAACAAAACTCCAGTAAGCACCCTTGTGCCTACACCTTTATGCACTAATCTAATTACTTAGAATAACGGTCTGTTAATTATTTCAAATTATATTATTAAGTTGGCATCTGGAAAGGAGTCAATGTACAATTCATACCTACTTTGGTGTGGAAAACATTTAAGTTCTAACCAATTTCATGGCTGAAAAAGATTTGCATAAGCAGGTTTTAACATTTGTAGGGAGGGTAGGGCGGGTATTTAGATACTTTTTATTGGCTTGGCACCCGTAGCTTAGTAAGTAGGCGCCGGCCACATACACTGAAGGTGGCAAGTTCAAGCCCAGTCTGGGCCTGCTAAAACAATGACAACTGCAACCAAAAAAATTGCCGGGCATTGTGGTGGGTGCCTGTAGTCCCAGCTACTAAGGAAGCTGAGGCAAGAGAATCTCTTAAGCCCAAGAGTTTGAGGTTGCTGTCAGCTGTGACGCCACAGCAGTCTACCGAGGGCGAAACAGTGAGACTCTGTCTCAAACAAATAAATAAATACTCTTTATTGATGATTCTATTTTATTGCCCATTATAAATTTTTATGTAAGTCTACTATTAGTCTTTTTCTTACAAAATTATTCCTACCTTAAAATTATAAAGATTACTACTCAAGTTTATGTATGTTTCTTTTTCCATTACATCATTAATTTATTTGAGTTTTTTTGGTTTAAGATATGAAGAAAGAATATAATATGTTTTTCTTTTTTTTTTTTTTTTTTTTTTGCAGTTTTTGGCCGGGGCTGGGTTTGAACCCACCACCTCCTGCATATGGGGCTGGTGCCCTACTCCTCTGAGCCACAGGTGCTACCCAAGAACATAACATGTTTTAATTGAAGTCAAATGGTTCCAGTGTCATTTATTCTTTCCCCATTGATTAAAAAAATCCAGTTTTATCACAGTCTATATTAAGTCTTCAGATCTCCTTGAGTCCTTCTGAAGTCATTAGTATATTTCATTGATCGTTTTCCTCTTCCTGTCTCAGGAATTGTTTCATTAATTATGTTTTTATAACAGGCTTTAGATACCTAGTAAAGCAAGTCCTTCTCATCTTCCTTTATTTTAATTGTTTTCTCAACATAGTCACATATTTATGATTTTAATGAGTTTTCATAATCTTATACTTTTCATCTAATTCAATTGGGATATTAATTAGAGTTCATTTCATTGAGAGGTTAACTTTAAGAAAATGTGGAGCTGTACAATACACACATCCAAGAAAATGGTGTGTGACTCTGTATGTGAAGGCTCTTGTGAGCCTTGATGTTAAATTTTTAAAGTTTTGGCTC
>CAUYQV010027789.1:0-24541 GCA_963574575.1 Galagoides demidoff | reverse complement strand
AAGTGGCTAAGGTGCCAGCCACATACATCTAAGGTCGCGGGTTCAAATCCAACCTGGGCCCGCCAAACAGCAATGACGGCTGCAACCAAAAAATAGCCAGGTGTTGTGGCGGGTGCCTGTGGTCCCAACTACTTGGGAGGCTGAGGCAGGAGACTCACTTGAGCCCAGGAGTTGGAGGTTGCTGTGAGCTGTGATGCCACAGCACTCTACGCAGGGGGGACAGCTTGGGGCTCTGTCTCAAAAAAAAAAAAAAGAAATTCTGCAGGCCAAATTGACAGGACGCTACTGCAACTGATTAAAAAGAAAGTTTAGGGCCATTGGAAAAGAAGAAGTAGCTTGATAGATGTCCCTGCAGCAACCGAGACAGATATGCGGTGGAAGAGTTCATTCTGAATATGTTGAAGCACCCAGGACATAAGAAGAAGATACCCAGCAGGTGATTTGAAACAAAGAACTGGTGTTCAAGAAAGTCAGGGGCAGTAGATTTGGCTTCAGAAGTCACAAGTAGATTGAAAGCCGTGGTGGCTGGAGTCGTGAAATAGATTAGTTTGCCAAGAAAGACAGTATATAAAGTAAAAGGACGGGGTGAGGGGGGTGAGGGTGGAACCTGCCGGACATGTCTTTAAAGGGCTGGCAGGGAAAGCTGAGTTCACTAGGGACAGAATTGTAAAGGTGGAAGAAGAGACACAGACGGTAGCATTGTGAAAAACAATGGTGACTCCGAGAATGCCAAGGAAGGATTTATAGTCAGCAGGGTCAAATGTTAAAAAGGGTTATAAAACAAGAACTAAAAGTTGCTCGCTGAATTTGGCAATTGAGAGAGCAAAGGGGGAGGGGGTATAGGATAGTGGTGAAGATAGCAAACCGATATTAAGTATCTAATACCTACCAGACAATACGCTAGTGTTTTGCCTCTGTCACTTGATTTACTGATCAGAAAAAATTCCCCAGAAGAGGCCCAGAAGCTAACAGACATTAAGTAACCCTCGCACCATCACACAGAGGCTAAGGAGGCAGCTAGAGTTTCACACAAGTTGGTACTGGAATTTAAAGCTCCATCCTGTTTCCACCGTGTTAACCTTCAAGTCAGATTACATTAAATTAACAAATTTCTGTGGCCTAAAAAATGTAACAGGTTTTCAGATCATAGTTTCCCAGGGACTCCTATTAGGAAATTATGGTACCTTTCTTTGTTGTTTGTTTGATTGTTTTAATTCTGGCTGTCACGCAAAACAGCAAAACATAATTACTGCAACTAAGAATAGTAGATACAATGTTAGCTCATCAGCCTCCTCTTGTAAATCAGCTAAACTATGCTGGCTGCATTCTCCAAAATACCTTTGTTTCCTGTTTCCCACAGCTGAATCTATTTCTAACCAATATAGAACCCTCATATCATCTCCTGTATTATGGCCCAGTAAATGGCCGCTGAACTAATAGAGGTCACAAAGTTAGGAGCAGAAGGAGGGTGACAGTGCAAATCTCATCCTGCTTTCCCTGCACACAGTTTAACAGAAATTTCTCCATACCATGTTTTTGTTGTTCCTGCAACTCCTGTGTGTTGTAGAGAGATTAATATACAAACTTCCTTGACCCAAGAGATGATACCATGCTTACTCTTTCTAAAGGTATCATTGTCTCCCTTGAATTATTTTTTAGTGTTGCTGTTTCTCCCACAAGACATCAGCGCTCTTTGGTGACGGATACAATGCCTACCACATAGTGGGTGGGCAATGAATGTGTGTTCTCCTGAACCATTTTTTCCAGACCAAAGTCACTGTAGGTGGTGGATCTATAACTCCTTTGCCTCTCTAAAAAAAGGGCTCCAAAACACACTAAGATTAAGGTATGCAATTGATGTTCAATTTCATTACTTAACTGATTCAAAACCAGTCAACCAGGGATATTGGTGGAAGGAGGTACAAGCAACTTCATGGTTTTCCTGAATAGGGGAAAAAGATATTTAGAGATTTTGGAATTTCTAGAGTCTCTGACAATTCTATCCAGAGCATCTAGCCCTTCTCCACAGAGAATCCTATGAGGGCTGGGATTTTCCATGGGGCCATGGGATGAGGATTCACACATACAGAATATCACAGCAGTGTGTCCCCAACCCAACTGTTGTGACAGCAGCTTGTAAGGCACACATCCTCCAGCTGATTGGACGGTGTATCTTTTATTAGACATGTTTTGCGGTATCTTTTATTAGACATGTTTTGCCATATGTATTTTCTCAACAGGGAAACAAACAAGAGCAAAAATAATAAACACCTCATTTATTGCATACTGAACATGGGCCAGGAGCAGTGGCTTAATTCTTCCAGCAGTCCCATGTGTTAAGTGACTTAACCACTCTGTGTGCACCAAGCTCATATGCAAAGAGGGCTTGGCAATGCCAGGATACAATGAGGTGTGTTTATAATAAAATCCAAAATCATAAGATTAGAGCCTAGTGACACACCCCCATATGTGTAAAAAAAAAAAAAAATACACTGAAATATTAACAGGGAAACATTTCACTCAGGAGCTTGGAGTTGTTTCAGACCATGACAGTTTTCCCCTGCTTTTTCCTTTTCATTAATAATTGAACCAATCAAGTGGCTTCCTGGAGTAAAAAAAAAGACTGTACTCCCCAGCTTCCCTTGCAGCTAGATATGACTCAGACTAAATTTTGGCCAGTATGAGCAGAAGTAGTATATGACATTTGGGGGAAGCATTCTTTCTTTTTAATTTGAGATTAACATGAGGGTACAAATGTTTAGGTAACATTGCTTTTGTTTCTAGGGTAAAGTTCAAATTGACCTTGAGCCCTTCACCCAGGAGGTGTGCTGACCACCCTCACATTGTGCACATTAGGTGAAAACCAGCCAGTTGCCCTCCCTTCTCCTCTTTCCCCTTTTGGAAGAAGCCTCCTTCCTTGCTATAGTTCTAAAGGAGCATTTTGGAATGGAAGCCAAAGAAGGCATCTGGGCCACTTGCACCATGAAACATTGGCTTCTGCCTACAGGTCTCTTGAATGTGGGGTAGAAGTACATCTCTGCTTTGTTTCCTGGGTGTCACAGTTGGGTTTAATTCTAGGCAATATAGGAGCTTTATAACATCTCATGTATTATGACATCTTACATTGTTGTTGAATGTGAGCTCACTAAGACAGCAAATTGGCATTGGGCATGCTAAGTACTGTAGATAGAAATGACTAAGCTATAGTCTTGCTACAAGACGTTTCAATTTAGAACAGGAAGAGGAGACATATCCATGAGACTACAGTAAAGGGAATACCTGGTATGTTAGTAGAAATGGCCTATGCACAGTTTATTTTTAGGTATTGTTTCCCTTTTTTATTTTTTGTTTGTGTATCCTCATGAGGTATAAGTGCAATTTTTCCACATTGAAATATTGCACTGTGGTGAAGTCAGGGGCTTCAGCACATCCATCACTGGAGCAATGCACATTGTACCCTCCAAGCAACCTCCCCTCACCTGTCCCTCCCACCCTGAATCTCCATTGTCCATCATTCCGCACTATCCACACTATTTAGGCACATTTTTGACTGGTTATATCTAGTTTCTCTCCACGAATAAGAGAGACAACATAGAAATAGTCTTAGTTTTTCTGTTTTTATTTGTTTTTTTAATCTTTACTCAATAGTTGACCAATGTGTTCATTGAATAAATATATTATTCAATTCATCCATTACACTTAAGTAAAATTGCAACCTTGGGTAATTCTTGAGGAAATCTCCAAGCCCTGACCTTCCTTTGTGTGAGAGGAAGTAAAGATTTCAAGAACAGGAACCCCAAATCCCATGTTCCCTTCCCCCAGAAAAATAAAGACCACAGGAGCCAGAGCCTCTCTCACTGGCTGTGGGCACAGTACCAGCTCAGGACCCCCAAGTCCTGAGAAATCCCAGAGGAGGGTTCTCAGGTACCTGGAGAGTAAGGTGCATGTACAGGTCCCAGTCCCTGTCTCTACCTCCTGTTCCCAATAACCTCAAGCAGATTGTCTCACCTTCCTGGCCCTCAAGGTCTATAATTAATACTGTGTTTCCCCGAAAATAAGACCTCCCCCCAAAATGAGCCCCAGCAGAATTTCTATGCATTTGTTAAATATAAGCCCTACCCCAATAAGAAGACCTAGTGATGGGCGTGGCTGTGCAGATATGCCACGCCATGCATTTCTGTGCAAAGAGAAAGACATCCCCTAAAAATAAGCCCTAGTGTGTCTTCTTGAGAAAAAATAAATATAAGACAGTGTCTTATTTTCGGGGAAACACAGTAGAAAGCAATCAATTAAATACAACCAGAATGTTGAACTCCTTGACCTTGGACGTCTTGTTTAGCACAAATCTTCTATGACTCTACAGCTAGAAAAGCCCTAAACAAGGAGTTGGGGAACCTTGGGGTTATCCTAAGAAGTGAGTGTTCATGTCCCCCTAGAATTCCTATGTTGAAACTCTATTTTCAATATGACAATGCTATTTGGAGATGGAGCCTTTGGGAGGTAATTAGGTCATGAGGGTAAAGCCTTCATGATGGGATTAATGCTCTTACTGAAGACAAGAGAGAGCTTGTTTTCTCTCTCTCTGCTCTTCATCTCCTAAAGGCATAGCAAGCAGACAGTGTGTAAACCAGGAGGTGGGTCCTCACCAGAACCTGACCATGTCAACACCCCAGTCTCAGACTTCCTGCCTCCAGAACTTTGGAAAATAATTATATGTTGTTTAAGCCACTCAGTTTATGGTATTTTTGTCACAGCAACCTCAGATAACTAAGACAGGCTGACTGTGATTCTTCTACTAATTCACAGGATAACCTCGAGAGAGAGATTCAATCCTGATAACCTCAAAGTTTTTACCTGTAAAACAAGGAAGCTGAACAAGATGTTTTATGATCTTGTGGAATTCACCTATTCTATGAATGCTTTCTGCAAGTTATTCAAGTTGATAACATATTAGTTTTAAAACATATAGATTATACCACTTAAAACAGCTACAGTTGGCTGCGTGCAGTGGCTGACACCTGTAATCCTAGCACTCTGGAAAGCTGAGGTGGGTGGAATGCTGGAGCTCCAGCCTGAGCAAGAACAAAACCCTGTCTCTACCAAAAATAGAAAAAAAACTCACTGGGCACCATGGCAGGCAACTAGCTTCAGCTACTCGGTAGGCTGAGGCAAAAAGACCTCTTGAGCCCAAGAGATTGAGTTTTCTGTGAGCTACGATGATGCCACAGCACTCTACCCAGGGTGACAGAGGGGTTTCTGTCTCTAAATTAATTAATTAATTAAAATAAAGTAGCTATAATCTAGTGCTATATGCACAAAGATGGGTTTGTTTGTTTTTTAAATTACCGCACTGTGAAGATACCAATAGCAGCACAGAGATGAAATTTTACATTATCTCCCTGCATTTCACACAGGCCTTTACAGGTCATGACAGGTCAGAAATGGAATGTATTCTGTGGGAACAGAGGTACCTTTAACAAGCATGTCGGTTCCTATTAATAAGCATACGAGACAATCATAATGTCATGTTGCTTCCCTTGTCCCCACAACATATTGTTTCCTCTTTTCCAAGTCCAAACAATTCATCAATGCCCATTGGATGACAATCATTCAGCAGTATCTATCCCCTTTTTAATATCCTTTAAGCCCTCCTTCATAGTAAATCTCAGCCTAGGGCCAGCAAAGTATCCTGTTTTTTCCTCTTTTAGAGCTTGGACAATGTGTACACATTTCCAGAGCAAGACATTCTACGTCAACTCCAGGCTGTAACTAAGGACTTGGTAAACAAAACAGTCAGGGCTGGTTAACATAGCTTAGTGCCAAAAAAATGGGAAAATGGCTATCTTTATCAAACAACAAAATCCTGAGTGAAGGGAAAAGTGTAATGCTTTGATTTTATGTGATAATTTTTAATTTGTCGGAACAACGCGTTTAGTTACCTATGAAAGTTAGGAAAAAAACTAACTTGAACAAAATGTTAAAAATAGAAAAAAGAAAACCCAAGCTCTTGCCCTTCCAGAATTGCATCTGGAAGTTCGAAGCTTTAGTCTCACGGGCTGAATTGTGCCCCCTCAAAATTCACATGTCAAAGTCCTAATACTGAGCACCTCAGAATGTGACTTCATTAAGAGATAGGGCCTTTAAAGGGGTAAATAAGGCAAATGAGGGATTATAGGTGGGCCCTAATCCAAGGTCTAAGAAGAGGAAATGAGGACACATAGGGGAATGTATTCAGAAACAGAAGGCGAAAACAGCCACCCGAGGGCTGGAGAGAGGCCTCAGAAGAAATCAACTCTGCTGACATCTTGATCTTAGACTTCTATCAACATCTTCTAGAACTGTAAGAAAACTATCTGTTTAAGCCACACAGCCTGTGATACTTTCTTATGACAGCTCAGGCAAACTGATACACTACACACATTCCATCTCAGACGACACGAAGGGTAAGGAAAAGAATGGATTGATTTAATACTGAAACCATCACCCACCTAGACTTCCTATGCTTAATCCTCTCAAGTGATAAATGGAAATAAAAACACTAGCCCAGTTTTTCTTTCCGCCTCCTCTCTCCCTTTCCGCTCAACCTCAGGAATTTCCATTCAAGTTCTTTCTCAGTCTATGATGGGATCCTACGTTCTCATTACAACATTGCTTTCATATGTGTTCTGCATTCTTCTGGCCTCAGATACAACTTTACCCAACAAACAGGACATGCTCTAAGCCTTTTGCACATAGCTTTACAAGATGGAATAGTAGGGGAAACTTAAGAGTCAGCATCCAAGGCCTAAGAAAACTGAGAAACAGGACAAAACAATCTTAAAAATAGAAAAAAGAAAACCCAAGCTCTTGCCCTTCCAGAATTGCATCTGGAAGTTCGAAGCTTTAGTCTCACGGATTGAGAACTGAGAAACAGGACAAAACAATCACCTAATCTGGGGAGGGGGGGGCTATATTTGCCCATACCATCTTCTCTTTAGGCTTTATTGAATTGAAAAGTCACTTGAGCTCTTCCATCTGGTCCATGCAAATGGGCAAAGTTTCAACTGCAAAATTTCTCTTGAGGAATTCTTCTCTTTTTACTTTGCATTTCAGACACTGATGAACAGGACTGTGGATCAGTGTGAGGACAGAACCCAGGTTGCTTTACTATTTGCACATAGTACTTCACCTACAAAGGGGTAAGAATTGTCCTTTCTCAAATGAATGAATGCATATCTCAAAATTGCACCCACATTCATTTATTTATTAAGCACATCATCAATGCAGACATTGTGCCAAGAATGGATGATGTTGCATACAACATACATGAGATATTAACAGGAACCCGGCAAAAGGAAAAAAGAAAATCCTATCCTAGGACACTGGCTTCCCTGCAGACGTTTGCAGCCATGTTTTTCTCTGAGCATGCTAGCTACCCTCAGCTTCATACGCTTCTGTAGTATTTCATGTATTACCAACAGCACATTTCCATCTCAAAAGTTTTTGCAAGTCCACTTGGGGTAAACTTTTAACAAGCCCAGTTTAGTTTTAGTGAACTTAGAGAAATCTTTCTAATTACCATAGTATTATGTTATCACTCAGCCTTCCTTACCAGTTTTACCCTTGTTTAGCAATGACTCCAAGACCATCTTAAGAGATACTTCAGTTATGGACTTAACCATCTATTTGCATCATATTTTGTCGGCATCATTACATCTGCTAAAAAGCCATGAACTTCTTGGAGGCACGAACCATTGTATACTTACAGAATGTCGGAAATGAAAGAATTTAACAGTCATTTAATACGACTCCATTCTTTCTTGGTGAGAAACCCCGAGTCAAGGACATTGTCACTTGTCCATTAAGAATATATACAGTTAAAGAACAAAACTAGAAATGGGTTGCAAACAGTATAGGCCCATAGTCCTAACCCATATTTTAAATGCCAACATTTTTGGGGTATTTTGTCTGTGTGTTTCCATTTTCCAATATCCTCTCTTGAATTCGTAACTATGTAATGAAGCAAAAGAGTATTTTATTCCCAAGGAAACTGTAAAGCTAAGATTAAGGTTGTGTTAACTCCACAGACTTTGGAATCAGATGGTGTAGGTTCAAATCACAAATCTTCCCTCTTATGCCCCCCTTTTGGAAATCTCCAAATCTTGGTTTCCTAACCTGTAAAACAAAAATTAGAGTACCTATCTCTCTTGATCTCTTCCAAGATTTGTAAAGTGATCGTGCAATCCCTGGCACAAAGTGAACGCTCCATGTATTTATGACAATTATGAAATAAAATGTGTGGCTTTTAATGTGATCTTAACTTCACTAACGTGAAAAGAAGAGGCAAGACCTGTCAGAAATTTTGTAACATATGAACTCTTCATACTCAGTCACACCATCCAAACCCCAACATTCATGGGTTACCCCTTTACAAAAAAAGAAAGAAAAGAAAAAAAGAAATTTAAAAAATCCTTCTCTTCCAGTTGGAAATGAAGACCACCCAAGATACTCCTTCCCTTATTTCTCTCAGAAAACACTTTGCAGGCACTTATTTCTTTCTCCTTTTGAGTCTGAGGGTGAACAGGGAGGTGAAGGTGGCTGTTCATTATTTCTAACCCCCTTTCCAATCTCATACAAAAACAGGAATCAATTAATTTCCTTCACATACCAACCCAGTTGAGTTGGGCTGGCAGTACTGAAGGTTTCTAAGGACTTTCTTTGTTAATGATGTCAGGCAGGGCCTTGTGAGTTTCCTTCCTCTCTGCATGTGTCTCTCTCAAGAGCAGAACATTTAATTTACTGCTCTTTTTCTTTCCCAGTGGGTAATTAAAAATTTATGGTGAAAGTATGGAAAATTACCCCCATTGTAGTTTTCCCTCAGCTCTGCCAAAACAAAACAAAAGGTTGCCACAAAACTTATGAAATGCCCAAATCATTCCTATTAAATTGGAAAGGGATTTAGTGATTTTCTGAGTTATAATAGACTGTGTTAATGCCCTTGCTGGAGATTTTTTTTTACCCTGGGCTGATGACCTTGTAAGAGGCTGTTAAACGCCTTTTCTCTCCTCCTTGAATTTCCAAACAAAATGATTCAGATGTGTTTACATAGGGGCTCTACTGAACTCAGTGGGGATCAAAAAATATATGTGTTCCTACCTGGGAGTAATTAACACCTTTGCTCAGGTAGGGCAAAAAGTGGGTGTAGGAGCTCCTGCCTCTCCATCTTGCCCATCTTGGTCAGTTAGTGCAGTGCATTCCCTCCCTAAATGGCAGAGATAAGAAGTACCCAGATGTCTCTAGAAAAATGGTGTAGTAAAAACAGTGAATTTTGTTGTCAGGGACAACTGAGTAAGCAAACGTACTATCTATTTAGCTGCTAAAATTGCAAGTTGTCTGTGTCCAGGGTTGGACCAGGACAGGAGCTCTCAAACATTGTTGTGATCAATTGTTGTGCAAATTCCCACATTTCACCCATGAAAGATTGATTAAGGGAGGCAGGAGTGACACCCAGATATTTGATTTTTTCAAATTTTTTTAAGTCATATATACATAGATCATGAATACACTTATGCCTTTGTAGGAATCAATGTGTTGATTATTTGTACAGATTGGAGTGCTTCCATCCTACTAATTAACATAGCTTTGACCTCATTTACTTAATCACAGTGTTAAGACATTTGTGTTCTATACTTGATAGATTTGACTTGTACCCTTGCAATATGCTCCATAGGTGTGGTCCCACCATTAACCCTCCCTCTATCAAACCATCCCCTTCCTTCCCATCCCCCCCCCCTTCCCTCCTTCACCCTGGGCTATAGGTGTGTTTCATCTTTCATATGAAAGTGTGAGTGATTATAAATTGGTTTCATAGTAAGTGCTGAGTACATTGGATATTTTTTTCCCATTCCTGAGACACTTTACTAAGAAGAATATTTTCCAGCTCCATCCATATAAACATAAAAGAGGTAAGGTCTCCATCTTTTTTAATGCTGTATAGTATTCCATGGGATACACATACACTATAATTTATTGATCCATTTATGGGTCCATGGGCACTTGGGCTTCTTCCATGACTTGGCAGTTATGAATTGAACTGCAATAAACAATCTGCTGCAAATAAGGATCTAAATGTAGGCCTGCCATTTGATCCTGCAATTCCTCTACTGGGTGTATATCCAAAAGACCAAAAATCACTTGGCAACAAAGATATTTGCCCCAGACTATTCATTGTAGCTCAATTCATAAGAAATTTGAATTTTTAATATGTGGTCCAGGAGGGATGGCGATGAAGATGAGGGCCTTGCCAGGAGACTGTGGCAGGATCAGAGTGCCTTAGAAGTCTCCTCTCTCAGAATTCACCAGCCACACGTCCTCCGGCCTCCTCTGTACCCTCAGCTAGCTGTCTCTATGGAGACCAGAAATCTGACACGGCAAAGGTGGTAATAACTTGGAAAACTTTTCTCTCCCATAAATGTATTTTATTTTAATGAAGGAGAGAGAAGGAAGTGGACAGTTTAGAAAAACACTTTCAAGCAAAGGAAAGATAGACACCCCGTGACGGTAATAGCATTTCAGCAGATGAGGGAGGGAGAACGCAGGGGGCGGAACTCAGTAGTTAGGGCATCTGCTCTTAAATCACTGCAGTTAAAAAAAAAAAATCACCTGGCAGAACAAGTGAACACAGAAAGCCCACACCTGGGTCTCTCAGGGAAACCCAGTCCTGCTGACCCTCCTGGGCAGTCTGGGTCCTAGGAGCCCCAGGAAATCCATTGTGCTGGCCCTTTGCCATTTCTAGATATCCATCCATGAATCTCAACTTTTGTTTCTTAATTCTCCATAAAATTTCCTCAAGAGACTTAAGTGCGCTCTGAAGTTGTCTCCCACCTGGCTTTCTACCCACTGGAGTTGTAAATGAAGCCTGGTATGTTCGGCATCACCAGTTCCTGTTTTCCTTTATAGCATTTTGTTTGTTTGTTTGTTTTTGCACTTTTCTGATGCAGAATATCCCTGATCACTGGAAACCATGGGAAGTTGTAAGGATTTCTCAGTTATCCACTGATATGATTCCCCTGAGGAACATAGGGATTTTATAAAAAAAATTAATGAAGATTAATTTTCATTAATTTGAAGATGCATAACGCGTGCTGGCTTGTACGAATGTGATTCGTAATTCTTGTTCATCAGGCATTAGAGAGATGAGGATGGTGGCATCGGGTTGAAACTATCTTCTAAGTCCCATATGCCAAACTAGGTCTGTGGTACCCGTTATGCAGTTGAAGACTCCTAACAACCCTGACCTGGAAGATGTAGATTATGACCATTTGCCAAGTAAAGAAAGAGAGATTTAAGGGATTGTTGAAGATACACACCTAGAAAACAGAGAGCTAGAATGGGTCCTTCTAACTTCAATCCCTATACTCTGACCACGACAGCGCATTGCTTCCCTCCATGAAGCACATTAGAAGTTATTTAATGATAAGTAATTAATTATAACTACCAACTCCTGAATTGATCGAATGGCCGCTCTATAAAAGCATGTCCATTTAGAAGCGGGACGGTCACGTTATATGACTATGTCAGGGACAATACTTCCCCAGAACTGTGAATATAATTTCATCAAAACCATATTGTGACCAAACAGTCAACAGAGATATTCATGAAGTGTTTAAGACTCTGGAGAAGGCTCTGCTGCAACATAAAACCTACCCAGGCAGCGTGCTTAGCACTGCAGTTGCAAACTGCCTTCTCCATTTAGCCAGAGCCAGGATGGCTTTTTAATTCCAGGGCATTAGTTCAAATCTGTTCTAGCTTTGAATTGACGGAAAATTGTTCCCTCCTGACAGCCATTCAGCCGTCCGTGCTCATTCTCGGTAAATTGGTGCTCCCAGGAGGCAGAGTTGCCTGTGCACAAACTCCGAATGCCACTGGCCTCTGCCTAACCACAAGGCAGAGTTGGGGAAACCCGAAGAAAAGATCAACTTCCTTTAAAAACATTCCCTAAAGGGACCCCGTGCGTAAGGCAAAACAGATGCTCCCGAGAAACAACATCAGGCTAAAGGGAGACTTGTGCCCTGCCACAAACCAGCCCCCAATTCAAATCATCCCTTTGCTCATGTCTCCTCTTTTTCCAATTCTCTTCCTTTCTTTATCTTAAAAGCAACATCCAGGGGTGCTTATGCACACAGGGACCAGAAGTCTGGGGAAGGCAAACATCCTCCACATAAAATCTCAGGATGGTAGGGAATCTTCCAGCTTTGCAACAAACTGTTTGTGTGTGGCCCTATCCAACGATGTCACAAACACACACCCTTTATTGTACCAGGCCCTGGGCTCAGGGCTGCCTGAAGACCCACCGGTGAGGAATGGAGGTTTGCAAAAGCCTTTATTTCCAAGGTTATGCATCTAGCCAATTGTGGTCCCAGGATACCAGCCAGGTCAGCCTGACTCTAATATCTAAGCTCTAACTCCCCAAACTGCACAACCTCCCATGGCATGGCCTATCCATGAGATTCCTTTGTCAAAAGGAGATGTTGAACCAGTTTAAGATTTCAGAGGGTCCAAAAAGAGCCCCTGGGCATTGTGGAATGTTTTTGTTTGCGTCTTTGGATTTTTGTAATTGCGTGACAAACAAAACTAATTTTTTTAGTTTGGACTTGACTGCCTTTCCTTGGGACATCGGCACTCATGCCCATCCAGGGCCCGTCTGTGTCTGTCTTACCCTCTGGAGCCCCCTCTTTGCCGGCTGCCTGCTTGCCTTCTGAGGGCATTTGCGTTTTCAATGCCTAAATACCCACCCTATCAGTATTTTTTGGTTTCACCATCTATAATCCCTGCATGGTCAAAAGTTAGCTAGTCATGAAAGCAGAGAGGGTGGAAAATAGAAACTGGTGAAATCAGAGTGAGAGACATTTGGAACTGATGCCTATGTGACAGGATGCCAAGGTGGGGTCCTCCACGAGGACTGGCAAATACTCGTCCGCAGTGTCAGTGCTGATCAATTTTTAGTAGACAAAGGGAATAATGTGTTGAGAAGAATTCTGAGGCTGCACCTTGACGCAACAGAAGAGTCAGGATTGATTCATGCAAGCTTTTTAGCCACAGAACACTTTTCTTAAACAAAAGCTTTCAAAGGCTCCATTAATAAAACAGATGAAAGTGGAGTTGCTCAGGCTGCAGCAGAGGCTGGAGCACCACGCTGCTGGTTTCCTTTAATCTTCTGTGATTACTGATGTGTAATCACATGGCTCCTTAGAGAGCGATTTAAAAACTATTGACCAGGATGTTCTCAAGGATTCTTTCATACTTTGACAGTTTGATTCCTTGAGATACCCAGAGACTTTGTAGATAATAAGGAGCATCCCAAAGGAAAATGAAAGCTTTTGCTTAAATTCATTGAATCAGCCTTAACACAGGGTCAAAACCACCTCCGGCAAAGAGAGGTTTTCACAACCATCATGCCGTGGATGTTTATCAGGCAAGTCGGATCGCCTGTGTGATGGGCCTGTTTTTGTCCCTTGTGGTCCAAGCTGCCATCAGCTCTTAACTGGATCACTGCAGCTGCTGCCTAGCTGGCCTCTCTGCCTCGTGCCTGTCCCACCCCATGTGTTTAGCAGATGAGTAAGAACACAGAGAGCGGGAATTCTCAAAGGTAGGCCAACTCGCTTCTCTGTTCAAACCCTACAATGACTCCCCATTTGACTCACAATAAATCACCAAGCCCTCATCATGACCTGCAGGTTCCTACCTGAACCTCTGACGACCTCTTTACCTGCTCTTTCTTTGCTTACTATGCTCTAGGGAAGTGATTCCCAAAGTACAGTTTCTGACACCCTTTTGTGTACCCAGGAAGTCAAAATTACTTTCATTACAATACAAATATGTTATTTTAATCCTCATTTTCTCACAGAACCAATAGTTTATTGATATGGCTTCAAATTCCACCTTGCATCTACCCTTTAAAAGATTATCATTTGTTCAGTTTTGATGTATTAAAAAACAGTAATTACAAATATCTGAAAATTTTATTAAAATAGTCTTCCATTTTTCCAGCCATGATTCTAATCGGTGTGAAACCAGATTTTCTTCATACTTAAAAACCAAATCAACATACTAAAGTGGATTGGATGCAGAAGCAGCTATGAGAATCCAGCTCCACCCCAGCAAGGCAGACATTGAAGAGACTGGCAAAAAAGCAAAACGATGTTGCTGTTCTCATTAACTTTTTTTTTTTGGAAAATTTAGTTATTTTTATAAAAATATTACTTATGCTACTATGTGATAGATTTATGCTAGCAATTTTAAGTGAATCGATAAATGTTTTCCAATTTTCTCAGTTTTAATTTCTAATATGAGAACTATCAATGGAATCCATGTAACGAAAGTTCTGGGGAATCTTCAATAATTTTTAGGAGTGCAAAAGTGTCCTGAGACCAGAAGGTTTGAGAACTACTGCTCTGAACTCACTGGACCTCTTACCCATTCTTTGTGCCAAAAACAGATTTACTCCAGGGAACTGGCTCACGCAATTATGGAGGGGGGTCTCATTCAATTCATTGAAAGTCTAAATAGAACAACAAAAGGGTGAACAAGAAAGAATTCTTTCTCTCTGCCTGACTGTATCTAAGCCGGGCATTGGGTTTTCTCCTGCCTTTGGACTTGAACTGGAATTTACACCGTCAGCTCTCCTGGGTCTCCAGCTTGCTGACTGATGATTTTGGACTTCCTGTCCTCCATGATTGCATGAGCAAAGATGACATCATTTGAGTCCTTCCATCCAATTGTGCCTGAAGTCTCAGTTATGAGATCCAGTAAATCCCCCCCTCCTTTTTTTCTTTGGTTATGGTGGTTTTTGTTGGACATCTGCCCCTTGCATTCTAAAATACTGACTAAATTGTGTATTATTGGCACTTAAAAAAATGCACTAAAATGTTATTTACTACTTCCTAAAGATTAGTTTCTGATGTGAAAAAGATGTGTGCATATGGTCACCTCGAACACATATGTTTGAAATCCCGGTTACTTCCTCAAATGTTCTCCCTGACAAATCTGTTTGTCATGCTCTCCTTCCCACTATTGCCCGCCTAATTCTTTGAAACTATACGGAGCGTCCTTTTTGTTAGAGTACCCAGGCATCCTTCTAACATAATACCACATTATAGTGAAGTGAACTGTTTCTAGGACTCCCTGTTTCTTCAGACAATAGTCTCCTTGAAGTCCAGGGACTATTCTGTCTTTTCTTCACATCTCCAGTGCTCACATCACTACCAGGCATATAATGATGATTAAATTAAACTTAGTGCTGTAAATATGCACCCACAACTTCTTATCATTACCTCCCTAGTGGTAAAAGGTAGAAATTACTTTTCCATTTCCTTTGAAATATATCAATGAAATAAATCAAATCCTTTCAAAAATGGAAACCCCAAAACCAAAGTGACAAATTATAGCATGATCATTGTACAGCGCTGACTAAATTAGAATAAAATTCTCAAGAATGGAATTGCTAAAAGATTTTTCAGTCAAAACCACCCTAAATAGCAGACCAATACCACCAAATTTAAATAAATCCCAAGAAAGTTCAAATCACAGGGCCACATTTTGGCAGATAAAGCTTGACTTTATAGTTGTGAAATTTTGTCATATTGCATCAAATGATTTTTTAAAATATGGTTCATTTTTGCATAAAAATGTTTTGAGGTTAGTCCATTTCCAGTAATTTTTCTCCTTGAGGAGAAAAGCAAGATCTGGTGCAATCACAGAGCCCAGGCAACCATTGGGTCCAACTGGCTACCTTTCAATGTCAAAGAATAAGTTTGTGTTCTGAGACACAAGTGGATATTAAATATGAAATTTTACACTTTGCATAGAAGAAAAGAGTCAATTAAAATCATTTCAAATAGTTGAACAATGGCAAGCTCTGAATGGGAATATTTTGCATTTCCTCAAATTGCCAGCATCCATCATCTCTCTTCTCATTACTAAACTCTCTCTGCATAATGGGAAATCCCAGTCATAGCACTTCTCTAGCAAAACCCGGCCACCCTCCATGTTACTAAACTTCTTCCTCCATGTGACAGGCATGTGTCTCTCAGGGTCACCCTGCCTTTGAATAATGGGTTTATGGGGATATATTCACATACTACAGAATTCACCCAATTAAAGAGTAAACTTCAATGGTTTTCAGCATATGCATTCAGAAAAATGAGCAACCATCACGATCAATTTTGAACATTTTTATTACCCCAGATAGAAACCCTGTGCCCATTAGCAGTGTTCCCTCATCTCCTCCACCCTCCATTCAGCCCTAGTCAACCACTAATCAACTTTATGTACAAATTTCCTTTTCTGAACATTTAATTTAAATGGAATATAAGACAACACATGGTCTTTTTAACTGGCCTCTTTCACTTAGTCCGATGTTTTCAAGGTTTTCCCAAGTTGTAGAAAATATCAGTACCTTCTTTTATAACATTCCACTGTATTGACATATCATATTTTATTTACCCTTTCATCAGTTGATAGGCATTGGGTTGTAACCACTTCAGGGGTATTATAAATAAAGGTGTTGAGTGATAGATTTTTTTATTTCTCTTGGATATAACACCTCAGATTGTAATTGCTGGGTCATATAGTAACTCAATCTTTTGATGAGCTGACAAACTTCCAAAGTGACTCTACCATTTTACATTTCCACCAGCAGTGTATGAGGGTTCCAATTTCTCCACATCCTTGCCCACATTTTCTATTGTCTCTGTTTTGAACTTTACTGGGTGTAAAGTGCTATCTCATTCTGATTGAGATTTGTATTTCATCTTCTCATGTGCTTTATATTGGCCCTTGGTGTATCTTCTTTGGGGGAATGTCTGTTTACATCCTTTGCCCATTTTATAATTGGGTTATTTGCCTTTTTATTATGTAGTTGTAAGAGTTCCTCATATACTCTAGACATAATAATCTCTTGCAAAAATGTCTTTCATTCTGTTGTTTGTCCTTTCTTTTTTTTTTTTGCAGTTTTTGGCCAGGGCTGGGTTTGAACCTACCACCTCCGGCATATGGGGCCAGCACCCTACTCCTTTGAGCCACAGGTGCTGCCCCATCCTTTCATTTTTTTTTTTTTGATGTGTCTTTTGAAATATAGAAGTCTTTAATTTTGTTATCAAGTCTAGTTTATCTGTTTTTTTCTTTAGTTTCCTGTGCTTTTGTTGTCATGTCATTGTCAAATCTCAGTTAACCTTACGTTTCTGAGTTTTATACTTGCAGTCCTTACATTTAAGTCTTTGATCCAATTCAAGTTAATGTTTGCACATGATGGTGTTCAATTTCATTACTTTTCATGTTGTTATCCAGTCATCCCAATACCATTTATTGAAAAGAATAATCTCTTTCCATTGAATTATTTGACATGCTTGTTGAAAGCCAATTTCCTATAAATCATGAGGATTTATTCCTGAATTCTTGATTTTTTTCTATTAAAATATACATCTGTGTTTAGGCTTGGTCTAAATTGTCTTATTGTAATAGCTTTATAGTATGTTTCAAAATTGGGATATAGAAACCCTCCAACTTTGTTCTTCCTTATCAATATGTATTTTTTAATATTCTGGGTCTCTTGCATTTCATGAATTATTGACTAAGCTTGTTAGTTTCTGCAAAAAAATTGACTTAATTTTGAGACTAAATTGAATCTGTAGATCAATTTGGAAAATATTGCCATCTTAATATGAATCTTTAACCAATAATCTGTAGTCTTTGAGTATTTCACATACATTTTGTAAAATTAATTTTTTATAATATTGTAGATGGGATTTCTTTTTAATACCACATTCAGACTGTTCATTGCAAGCACATATAAATATGAATGAGTTTTATATATGATCTTATATCTTACAATGTTTTTATTGATTCCAATAATATTTCATGGATTCCTTTTAATCCTACATACACATAAGATCATGTCATCTGCAAATAAAGATAGTTTTACTTCTTTTTTTCCAATTTGAATGTCTTTTACTTCATTTTCTTGCCTAATAATGAAAGCTGTAATTTTTTAGGACTGTCAGTGCAATTATATACCTAGTATGTTATACAGTTGCTTTTTAAATTAGTTAAGAGAAGAAAAGATGAGAGATACATGTTATTGTGTTTTATAATTACACAATTGTTCTTGCCAGGGCTGTTTGGATATTTTGTGAAGAAGAGCTCATATTACCATTAGCGTTCATTGTCCTTCAGCCTGAAGAACTTTATTATTTCTAGTAAGATGGGTCTAAGAGAACAACTTCTCTCCATTTTTGTTTATCTGAAAAGTCTTTATTTCCTTCATTTGTGAAAAATGTCCTTGCCAGAAAAAAGATTCTTGGCTGACAGGGTTTTGGGGGGCTTTCTTTTGCTGTTGTTTTCTGTTTATTTGTTTTTACCTCTTTGAACACTCAGGATGTGTCACTGAGCTTCTGTGATATGTAGATTAATTTTTATCAGATTCAGAATGTTTCCAATCATAATTTCTTCTGTCTTTTCACTCTCTCTCTTCTTCTGGTGCTCCCATTACATGTATGTTGGGATTCATAATCCATATTTGGTCCATATTACTCTGACGCTCTGTTCATTTTCCTTCATTCTTTTTTGTTTTCTGTTCTTTGGATTTCAAAGTCCCTATCCATCTAATTTCCATTTCACTGATTCTTTCAAATCTACTTTTGGTCACCTCTAGTTATACTAGATCAGTTATACTTTTTTTTTTTTTTTTTGAGACAGAGCCTCCAGCTGTCCCCTGGGTAGAGTGCGTGGCATCATAGCTCACAGCAAGCTTCAACTCCTGGGCTCAAGTGAGTCTCCTGCCTCAGCCTCCCAAGTAGCTGGGACCACATGCACCCGTCACAACACCAGCTGTTTTTTGGTTGCAGCTGTCATTGTTATTTGGCGGGCCCGGGCTGGATTCAAACCCACCACCTTGGGTGTATGTGGCTGGTGCCTTAGCCGCTTGAGCCACAGGCGCTGAGCCAGGATCAGTTATACTTTTCATCTCTAGTTTCCATTTAGTTGTTTTAAAGAAATTTTGTCTTTATTGATATCTTCTGCTCAATGAAATATTGTCATAGCAACTTTCTTTACTACTTTAAGCTAGTTTCTTTAGCTTTTTGAACATATGTATAATGGCTGCTTTGAAGTCTCTGTTAAATTTGGCATCTAGACTCCCTCACAGGCAATTTTGTTGCCTGCTTTTTCCTATGTATGAGTTACATTTTTCTGTTTCTTTGCATGACTTATCTTTTTTATTATTTTTAAGCAGAACATCTTAGTTAATTTATAGCAGCAACTCTATACTGATTTCTCTCCTCCCCTCTTTTACTGCTCATCTTGTGATTTGGCTACACTATTTTTATGAAATCTAATTTCTGCTCTCTCCACCGCACCCAGTGTCAAGTCCTGGTTACATGCAGTCACACAGTCATCCTGGGATGGCAGTGCCTTTAGCAGGATTCTCTTTGAGGGTCCCTTTCCCTAAACTTGCTGTTTAGTCTTCTGTTTCTATTACATCACACCCAGCTGTTAGGTTCCTCCAATTGCCCGCTGGATGTTCTAGTCTTTCCATGAATACCCCAGAACCTACACTGCTCCCCACTTTGATCTAATTAAATTTAAGCAAGGAGTCTCTCTCCCTACCCCCAGGTCAATGTTTGAGGATTATTGTTTTTTGTTTTTGTTGTTGTTGTTTGTCTCACTTCATAAACACTCTTAGTAGCTCTTTTCCTGGTTTTCTCCAGTAAATTATGGCCTATAGGTTAGCTTGTTGCTCTCAGAGAGCTGCCAGCTTCCTCCTTCCTACCACCAAATTTCCATTGTTTTACATGCAGAGAGAACCATCCCTTACTCTGTTTTCCTGTTCTTAATGGGTCTCTCCTCACCTGGGCAAAATCTCTGAGCTGCTGACCCAGATGCTGGATAGTGACAGTGGCCTGCCTTTCTTCGAGTGTCACCTCTGCCTGATTAGCAGAAATCTGGATGGGAAAACAGACTCTGCCCTGTGCAGTGGGGGCCAGATTGAGGAAGGGAGCCCCTGACCTCTCGGCTGCATTCTCCAAGAAACGGTGAGCCTCTGTAAACTGAAGTTGGAGGGGATTAGAAATGTTACTGGCTGCCCTGATGAGATGGTTTGCCTTGATTAGTAGTGGAGGGTAATGGGAGTTCTGTCTTTTTGACCATATCTGCCTGGAGTAGAGATTCTATCCAACTCAGCTGGGAGAAGAAGGAAAGAGGGAATGGATCATGACTCTTACTACTTTTATGTATTGAGTAGATTTTATTGAGTAAATATTTCTTCCTTTGCTATATGTGCTTCCAGGGACATTAAGTGGTTGTGTTTTCTAAATTTTCACCAATTACCATTCTCTTACTGGAGAATGGGTCTGCAGAATTCTTTATACCTTTACAGAAGTCTAAGTTCCCTCTGAAAAATTGAATCTTAGAAATTAGCATGGTGTAATTGCTAGTTTTTCTTGTCATTGTTGACATTCCATTTTGAAGTTATAATAATAATTGCAGTAAACAACAACTGCAACCAAAAAATAGCTGGGCGTTGAGGTGGGCACCTGTAGTCCCAGCTACCGGGCAGGCTGAGGCAAGAGAATAGCTTAAGCCCAAGAGCTTGAGGTTGCTATGAGCTGTGACACCATGGCACTCTACAGACAGAACTGTAGATTCAATAAACAAGGAAGGGAAAAATGAATGCCACAGAGTAACATTCCATTACCACACAGAGTCTGCCACACGAGTTCATGAGGGTGGGAGAATTGAGAGAATTCTCACTAAGCTGTTAACACGGGCCAGGTCCTCATCCAGTGCCAATTCATGTTAGCTATTTTCTTTTGCAAATGAAGAGGTCAAACAACTTACCCCAACTCATATAGTTTCCATACAGGAAAGACAAGATTCAAAGTGGACTCCAAAGTTTAAGCATTAATAATGTAAAGAGTCATTCGGGCATCTGGTAGGAGTGGTTTTTTGTTTTTTTTTTTTTTGCAGTTTTTGGCCAGGGTTGGGTTTGAACCTGCCACCTCCGGCATATGGGGCTGGCGCCCTACTCCTTTGAGCCACAGGCGCTGCCCTGGGTAGAAGATTTTAAAGGCTTCCCCTGTTCCCCAATTCCTTTTCTCACACTATACTTAAGATTAGCTCTTTGTTTCTTGCCTTCAGAGATTTGCTAAGGTATGCTACAGCTGGAGCTCCTGCAGGAATCAGTGGAATAAGAAGTGAAGACATGGCCAACTCTAGCAATAAGCCTTCTCTGAAAAGCCAAGCCACCACCTAAGATGCAGTTAAAAGACAATTTCTGTATTTTAAGAGAAAACTTCGTCTTTAACAGAGAAATATCCATGAAGCTCAACTGTTTGATTGAGCATGGAAACCAAATACTGACCTTTTCGGATAACGGTTGGCTCCTCTCAGAATGGAAAATAACTGAATGAGAATTAAAACCTGATGTGTGAACTATCCCCTCAAAGCTAGTCATTCAAATGATGTTAGAAGCTTTTGCCAGGAAAATAGACATCTCTATTTTTCACTTAAAAAACTTACCATTACTAATTAAAACCACAGCATTTAAAGAACGGTGCCTTCCTTCTCCCTTCCCTCCCCACCATATGAAAGGACTTAGCTCCACATATGCAAGGTGTAGGGAACATGTGAAGCCTGGTGACTTCATAATATAGAATAACTATGCATATAATTATTGTGTACAGAGGTGTCTGGAGAGCAGATTTTTAATTAATGCCAGGACAAGCCTGTGTTACATTAAAAGGAAATGTGGAACATGTGGTTCCGAGTCAACCATAAAATGAGGAGAGTATTACTGACTTTGCTCCTTCCCAGAGGACCCAGGAGCAGAAGATAAGCTCCATGAAGATACAGGCTGTGTCCACAGAGCACTAATGGCAGTGGCTGCCAGACATGGGGGATTCAAAGATAATTAACTTTTACCTTCCCAAGTAAGGATGGCGAAATAGCATAACACCAACAAACCGACCAGCCACCTGTCACTGTCATCATCCTTTCCTCAAAGGACTTTCTAACACCAAGCAAGTAGAATAGAAAGATTTATTCTCAAAGTAAAAGGTAGTATTTTGGTGCATAGAGTTTTATTGAACTCTCATTCCCTTGTCCTAATTTTTCTCCTTTGATGTGGACAGATTGGCATCTGAGATTCATAAGGTCAATTTCGGCATTGTTCTCTCGGACTGGGATTCCCATTCTGGGAACTGGACTTCAAAGACAAGGAGACTCTCTGGTATAGGATTACAGGCAAGATCCAAGCATTTCAAGATGCATGCAATTAAAATTCATCGCTAGAAAATTTTACAGCATATTTTTGATTGGAGCAGAGAACTTGACAAGGCTTCCTCCTACTTCTCTTATGGCTACCTTGAAGTATCTCATTAGTTTAAGATAGAGTACAGGTTCAAGTTGCTATCATTGCTACTTACTGTGTCCATCTTAACTCTACTACTAGATCTGAGCCTCCTTGAAGGCAGGGGTTACATTCTCCACGAGATTGTTCACTCAGCAAGCATCTGAGGTGTGTGCCTTGATGATTGTGGGGTCTGTAAAAGCTCTAAAAGCCAGGCATAGCAGCCAGTGAACATTACTGCGAGCTGGTCTTGGTGGGGGATGGGAAGGGGTAGCGGGAATGGATCTATCCAAAGAGATAATAGACAAAATGGTTTACAGCCAATGGAAAACTTACATGTTCACATATCTGACTACATAGTGTCTTATGCATACAGGTTCAGAGCCTATGAAGGGGGTCTCCTGCTAAAATATATTTAAAACCTGAAATAAGGACTCTGTAACACAGATTTTCTTATACAACATGTAACCTTCTCTATGAATGTATTTACTACATAGTGGTAATAGAATATTCACAGGAGTCTGGCAACTGGCAAGAAAGCTTAACACAATTATCATTTGTCTTTTTTTTTCTTTTTTTTCCCAAGGAAACTGGCTCTGGTGAGGTTGGGTGATTTATTCAGGCCATAAGACAAGGCACTCACAGAGTTGGGCATTGAACCCAAGTTTCCTGTTTACTCTCTGGCTGGTCGAGTCACCTTCTGCCTTCATATTCAGTTCAAAAGTGCAGGCAGAGACTTGCAGGGACACCAGATGGTTAAGGGACAGTAAGCATCATAAACAGGATCCTGACACGACCTCTGCCCTCAGTGACTCAGAATCAAATGGGAAAGGCTGTTCACATACCCAAGTAACATGTTTCCGGGTAAAAGTTTACCTTGAGAAATAATAACAGTTTTCAATGTTTTTGACCCATCTGATTTGCTGAGCCTTTTCCTCTTTTTCTAGTGCCATATGTTCGTAATATCAAATGTGCATGTTAGGTAGAAAATCTGGTACACGCGGCTGATTATCCCTGTGGAGAAAAAAAAAAATCCCTCTAGCGGTTGCTTCTTAATGCTTGAGAGTAGGAAAGTAAAATATTTTATGCAATGCTCCTTTATACAAAACCCTGCACACCAGCCCATATAGGGGCACGCAAACTTATAATTCTCACACCAATCAAGATACGAATGTCAATTAAGCGAGTGTGCTTCAGTGTTAATGGAGCCAATGCGCCAAACAACTATCATAGTAAAAACACTGAGGGACCGTAGTACCTAAAAACTACAGTGAGAGCTGTAAGTAAGAGTTACCCATACAATGAACAAGGAGTGAAAGGATTAATTCTGAGTGGTGATCCTGGAGGACAAGGACTGCCATTCTTTCTTTCTTTTTTTAAATTTCTTTTTATTTATTTATTTTTGCAGTTTTTTGGCCAGAGCTGAGTTTGAACCCGCCACCTCCAGCATATGGGGCCGGTGCCCTACTCCTTTGAGCCACAGGCTACGCCCAGGACTGCCTTTCTTATGGAGTATTTTATCATAGTCTCAGAACATGGAGAAATAGAGGGCATTCAAAAATATCGTTTGCATGAGTGGAAGGAAGAAAGGAAGGAAGGGAAAGGAGAGGGAGGGAGAGAGAACGAAAGTGGTTGGTTGGCTGGCATCTGAAAAAGCCATGTGCTGAGCGGGTATTTGAGTGGTATCTCCATGAAAGGCAGGATGTTGGGAGAGGGGGAAAGGATTCCAGGCAGAGACTGGTTGCTTGTTTGTGACCACTCAGGTTATACACACCCCTGCTACTCTGCAGGGGGCGCTGACGTTCATCCATTGTTGGACATCCATTGCTATGCGGTAACCTTTCTCCTCTCCTCCATAGGAGGAGGTCTTCTAAACATAGTTACAGTTCATTAATTGTGATTAATTTGGCTGACTCACTTTTTCTTCAAGAAGATAATTTAGACAGAGGTGGTAGCAGAAATAGGAGGCAGTATGCTCTTCTAGAAATGACAGATCTTGGTTAAAATCTTGACCTTACCGGCTCGGCGCCTGTGGCTCAATCGGCTAAGGCGCCATCCACATACACCTAAGGTGGCGGGTTCGAATCCCCAGCCCGGGCCCGCCAAACAACAATGATGGCTGCAACCAAAAAATGGCCGGGCGTTGTGGCGGCTGCCTGT